>CABFOV010002408.1:0-49227 GCA_902141375.1 Timema poppense
AAGTCTGACACCTTACCCCTAGACCGCCAGGTCACCTTTTCTTTCGAACATAGCTTTAACGATTTTGTTTAACATGTATAGCTGGAAAATGTTTGCTAAAACAAACATAACTATATACTTGTTGTTTGGGGGAAAATTCGTTTAAGGTTAGTCTACTGATTATGTTTTATTTAATTTGAATATTTCAAGAAATGGTTTTAGCAATTGGGTTCAAAATGTGTACCCATTTAGTTTTTTTACATCATTAATAATTATGTATATTTGGTTTTCTTATAAAAAATAATTAAATAATATTTTCCTGAAGATTTTGAAATATTTCGGGACTGGCTTTAAGATTGAGTTGATATTGGGTATCTGGAAATAGTTTTTTTTATTATAAATAAGAGAATATGTTTATTTTTACAAATATATATATCATTTAAGGGAAGTTCAAAAATAAGAGATTTTTGAATTTTGTCCCCACGCTTTAATATTAGAAAGTTTGTACGATTGGGTCAAATATACAATATATACATGTGTTTGTTCTAGAATTAAGTTAGTTTTTAAGTCGATTTCTCATATGTTCAGTCAGTTCATAAAGTGTACATATCATATAAGTATTAGAACAAATACAGCACCAGTCACCTGGTCATTAATAATTTACTACAGCGAAAAAGGAAGCCCTAATTTCACCTATGTTAGATTTCTCGGCATGCGGGGAATCGAACTTGAGGACTCTTGGTTCAGTAGATAGAAGCGCTTTCAACTGAGCTGAACAGAAACAGTGGTTCGATCCCAATTAGATGCAATAAATAATAATGTATAATATTTATTCCTTTTGTTCTGATACTAAAATTATAATAATTTGCTTCATTTAAACGAACACGATAGTGGCATTATTTGACGCTTCCACAAGTGAGGAGAAAATGTCCAAGCTGTGCCGTTGGTGAAATGAAATCTCCTTGGGTTTTGAATATGAGGTAAAAGTAGTTGACGGTGCATGTGTGAGTGTATGTGTGTCCAGTATATTGCAAATTAACTAGCTCACTTGTTCCAAGGTGAGCAGTGATCCTAATCTAACTGACATCAACTCGAGTCTGGACTGTCCTTGCGCTTATTGGCCGTGGGGTGGGGCCATGCGTTACTCATGACTCATGAGGGAGACGAGATTGCACTGTGCTGCCTTCTTCATGAGGATGACGAGCTTACACTGTGTTGTCTTCATGAGGGAGACGAGATTACAATGTGTTGCCTTCATGAGGGAGACAAGATTATAATGTGTTGCCTTCATGAGGATGATGAGCTTACACTGTGTTGCCTTCATGAGGGAGACGAGATTGCACTGTTGTGCCTTAATGAGGGACACGAGCTTACACTGTGTTGCCTTCAGGAGGATGACGAGCCTACACTGTGTTGTCTTCAGGAGGAAGACGAGATTGCACTGTGTTGCCTTCATGAGGGACACGAGATTGCACTGTGTTGCCTTCATGAGGATGACGAGCCTACACTGTGTTGTCTTCAGGAGGAAGACGAGATTGCACTGTGTTGCTTTCATGAGGGACACGAGATTGCACTGTGTTGCCTTCATGAGGATGACGAGCCTACACTGTGTTGTCTTCATGAGGGAGAACGAGCTTACACTGTGTTTCCTCCACCAACACTTCAGTATATAGCAACATTGAAACTCTAGCATATAGTGACAATGACACTCCAATATATAGTGACAGTGACATTCCCGTATATAGTAACAGAGAAACTCCAATATATAGCAACAGTGATACTCCAGTATATATCAACAATGACACTCCAGTATATAGCTGACACTCCAGGATATAGTGATAGTGACACTCCAGTATATAGCAACAGTGCTATTCCAGTATATAGCAACAGTGACACTCCAGTATATAGCAACAGTGAACATGCTAGACCAGTGTTTGCCAATCTTTTTTGATCGCAACACTAAATACATTGTCCCGGCTTGGCAACCCGAAGGCTCATTAAATGAAATTTCTATTTCTTATCATTTTCATATTAGTCTTAATTAAATTCATTTGATTGAAATGAAATAAATAAAATCACAATTATTTCAATAACTTTATAATCAAACAAAATGTAACAAGGACAAGTTTTAATCAAAATGTGACTTCGCAATAATGTTCGTTGAGTGACCAAAAAATACTATTTTAGTTGCTATTGTAGTGCTGTTTCTTTCTTGGGGAGAGCTATTTTGAGTTTTCATTAAAAAAAATAATCAAAATGCTATCAACCAAATCAAATCAAGTTCAGTAACTTTTTAATCTTACAAATAGAAAATGATATAACAATTTCCCAGGGAAGTTTGTTTGATAAAAACAATTTTTTTCAGTGATACAATAGTGCTTCAATTTGTAGATGAACTCTTCGAGTTTGAGTCCTATTATCTGTTGATGGACAGAGTTCAACGCAAATCATTTTGTGGATCTTGATTTTTACAGGATCTGAAAACCTTTGCTCACACAGGTATATTCCATTCATCGTAGGACTTGACTTCTGAAAGGCCTTTTTCCCTACCATAAATCTACTATATAGTAGGATATTGGTAGGAAAAAAGACCTTTCAGAGAGTAAATTCCTACCGTGAATGGAATATAGGTAGGCTATATGGTCAGAGAGAGAATAAAAGCCTTTTAAACTTTCCTCGTCAAATTGTGCATATGTCCTTGTGCTGGGTCCAAAATTCCTAGTGCAGGAGGTCACACAACTTTGTTTCATTACTGTTGCTATTTAAATTATTGTCGCAAGTCTTCATAAGTTTGATTAAGTGTTTGTAGATGTAATATTTCATAAAGTTAACAAACACAAATCTATACTTTCCTGCGGCCTTCATTTGGGTCGTGACCCAAGGTTTGGTAACCACTGACTCAGACCATGTGACTGGGAACTCTGACTAATAATCTTAACTGACGTGTTCAGATTTGACAGGCAGGATTGTCTCAGTGCTAGTGATCTCGACTGACGTGTTCTGATTTGACAGGTAGGATTGTCTCAGTGCTAGTGATCTCGACTGACGTGTTCAGATTTGACAGGTAGGATTGCCTCAGTGCTAGTGATATCGACTGACGTGTTCAGATTTGACAGGTAGGATTGTCTCAGTGCTAGTGATCTCGACTTACGTGTTCAGATTTGACAGGCAGGATTGCCTCAGTGCTAGTGATCTCGACTGACGTGTTCAGATTTGACAGGTAGGTTTGCCTCGGTGTTAATTATATCGACTGACGTGTTCAGATTTGACAGACAGGATTGCCTAAGTGCTAGTGATCTCGACTGACGTGTTCAGATTTGACAGGCAGGATTGTCTCAGTGCTAATTATATCGACTGACGTGTTCAGATTTGACAGACAGGATTGCCTAAGTGCTAGTGATCTCGACTGACGTGTTCAAATTTGACAGGCAGGATTGTCTCAGTGTTAGTGATCTCGACTGACATGTTCAGATTTGACAGGCAGGATTGCCTGAGTGCTAGTGATCTCGACTGACGTGTTCTGATTTGACAGGCAGGATTGCCTGAGTGCTAGTGATCTCGACTGACGTGTTCAGATTTGACAGGCAGGATTACCTCAGTGCTAGTGATCTCGACTGACGTGTTCAGATTTGACAGGAAGGATTGTCTCAGTGCTAGTGATCTCGACTGACGAGTTCAGATTTGACAGGCAGGATTGTCTTACTGTTAACTATCTCGACTGTTCGAGTTTGTTTGTTTGTTTGGTTTATTTAATTAATTTAACATATATAGATATAACATGAATAAAACACTTAGAAACATATAGGACAGACAGTTGACACCAGCCCCGAGGGGCTCTCGACAACACACACGACATAGAAACAGATAACAAACTTCACATAGAACAACATTGACGCCCTGGCGGGCTGAATTAGGCTCTCAGTGGGTTAGGGGTGGGAAAAATTAACAAAAACCCACCCCATAGCTCATGTATGGTCGCCAGGACCTTATAAAATACAAGAAGTACAAAGGATGAGGGACACAGAGCGGAAACATGGGGAGGAAACAAGAAACGTGGGGAGATAAAATAAATAGACTGTTCGAGTATGCTAGGAGTTATTTTCTCCATTCAGATGTCTACTCATACTTTTTTCCCGTATTCCAACGTGATTACACATTTAATATAGGGACATTATTAATATTAACTAAAACATAATGTTACTGTACACTAATTGTGGATCATATTTTTTGCTCACCCGTATCACGTATTTACTGACTGCTCGGGGTATTCACATAATTATTTACACATTCGAATAGGATAGAGAAATGTAATCGCATTCGCGTGAAGGAAGAATCAGAAACCATTTATTTAAACCCCCTATAAGCACTCGACAGAGATTTTAACCCGATCTCCCCGTCACAAACAATTCAGTCTATTGTATGAATAATTCGATCACTGACGCGTGCAACATAGCATTTATTGAGAGAACAAGCCAATCTTATAATAATTAGATACTTGTATTTTGCCAGCTTAATTTCATAGCATATGATAGTAACAAATGTTATTATTTGTTGAGTTAATTAATTGGTATTTCTTATTTGAATAATAATATAATATGTTATTAGGCATATATTTTAACTGCCGACAGATTGAGAGCAGCATCAATCTCATACATAGGTAGGCCTGTGTATTTTTATACATACAATTAAATAGGCTACCTGACTACATATTATTTGTAAAATGTTATTTTTTAAATTTAATTTAACGCAAAAGTATATCAACATTCATAATTTTTCCATGAAAGAACACGTTAAGACCTTGAAAATGAAACCTAGCACATTTAAAGTTGAGTTTCCCCAACTCTGTCACACTTTCGTCTCACTCCATAAATCTTCTCTAAATCAATTTTCTTCTATTTGCGCGTACACTTCTTTTAAATTCAATCTTCCTTATCCATAAACAATTAACGTACCTATTATTATATAAGTATATAGACTTAATGGGTAGTAAGACTCGGTGTTAAAAAAAACTAGGCATCCAACTGAAAATAAAGTATTGTGATTGTAATCTTACCCCTATTGTAAAAATACTGTACTAAATGATTGAATAAACTCCCCCTCCCCCCCTTTACCAATCTTCATGCACAATGTACCGAGCTAAATTTGATTTAAAATAGTATGGTATAGGTAGGTTATATTTATTGCATAACCAAACAAATTTAAATGCTTTAAAAATCATGAGCAATAATTTATTATAGTATGCATTTAACTAATAAAGTCCTTATTTGGTCATCTTAATTATCTTAACTCACCATATTATCTAAAACCATCAAATGCAACGGTAGAAATTCAAACTTCTTTACAATATTTGAACTGAACGTGTGATGATATGCTAAGAGACTAGCGCTTCTAGTGTTAAATGTCTGATCACTGAAACTAGAACTTAAAACATGATGTGGAGTGACGAGTACCATAGAGATGCGTTTTAAGCAGTAAGATAATACATTTATTGTTTTGCTGTTGGTAAATTACAATCATATCCCGCGTAATTACAAGACCATAATCTGTCATCAAAACTATTACTATAAGCCATTCATTTTATTTTTATATCATCACTATTTGAGCAAATAGCAAGTAATGAGAGAAATAAACACTTTTAGTTCAATGTTTGAAACACAATTTACTAATTTTATTTATGTTTCAAAATAATATACTTTTGAATCTGGCTACCAGAGAGACTATCTTGTATTTTATTCTCATAAAATGTGTAATATTGTCTACATCATAGATGCTTACTTACATAAGGAATGTGATAGAATTCCTCAAGTTCAAGGAAGGGTAGGTTCTAGAAATATTACATTTAAGGGCTGTATTAATTTACAAAGCTGACCGATAAAATACACCTGTGTGAACTGCAATAGGGTATAATGAGCCACGATTCGGAGCACAGGTGACGATGGTGTGACTAATAAGTGTTTTTAAAGTGTCGTGAATGTTATTACATTAGCCTAGTAATCAAATTATCATAAACTGTTTCCAGTCTTACTAATTACGCTAATAGCTTTAAGTTATGCTAAAGTTAATAATATGGAAATTGTACTTGCATTTGCGGGGAGGACGATGGGAAGACCAATTTTGGGAAAAACCTCCCTTGTTACACCTGACAGATTCTAACCTTTATCTTCCTGTCATCGGTAGTCTAGTCTCATGTGAGGTTGGCTTAGACCATGTGGCCACTGAAGCGAGTATGTATCAGCTGTTATCTGCTCTTTCCATTTCTTCCCTAGTATTGCGGTCCTTCCTTCCAAACTTCAACCCCATAATTTTCCTTGGGATATTTTCCTTCTCTATCTTCATGACGTATCAATACCATCCCACTATTGTTTCCTCTACTATCTCATATATTCTAATAGATACCAGTTATTAAATAATATTCTCAACAAATGGCAATATTTATTGATAACAGTTCTGATTCACTTTTGAAGGGTGAAAGTGGTTCAAGATAAGCCCATCAATCACAATTTTTGAAGCATTATAACAAAACAATTCCGTAGGTACTGGTACTATAACTTTTTAACTCGGGTGTATTGTTTGTTTTTAGGCGAGTCTGGTGTATAGTTTAATCCAGGCATACAATTTGTTGTCTCACATGCACTTAGTACCAAGCACTAAAGCAACTGATGAGGACCTAAAATCATTTCACTCCAGTGACTACATTAAATATTTACAACAAATAAATGACAACACCGATTTGGAAAAACATAATGAAGATGAATTGGAATACTATGGTCTAGGTGAGGTGATTACGTTAGGCCTATAAGCTATTAGATATTGTATATTAATACGCATAGGTGCCGACTGCAGGGGGCGGTATTTCAGCTTTTTTTAAAACCTTAATATTACGGCGTTAGTTCTTTCTTGGATGTATGGTTGCGCTGCAAACATTGTTTTATAGAGTAGCAAATGTCAGGTGCTGCCATCTGATATGTAAGCAAGCATGATTAATTTGGTTGCACTCGCCACTCGTACTCATACTCTTATAGTATGTATTATTTGTGTAGTTGTGCATGTTTGTTTTCTTTTATTAAATTTATTTTTATTTTATTAAACATACATTGAGACTAACAAATTGCACCTTAATTTAGGCCATGTTTTAAATACGGCGCTTGAAAATTTGCAAATGTTCTACCCCCTTTTTATAAAGCACCCCCATGGTTTTTAACAACTCGGCACCCATGATTAATGAAATATCCAGATTAACTTTAAAAACTAATTATCGCTCACTTGAGGTGCTGGTGGGCACTTGCTCTAAATATTATGGTCTTGTTTGCTGTTGACAATGGGGTTCGAATCCCAGCCAGGTGTTTGAGAGTGGTTTTTCATAAATGATTTCCCACTATTCCTCCACATAAATTTGGTTACATTTTTTCTAAACTCTACCTACTTCATCTCTACTATATTAAAGTAATTAATTGTGTGTATCTTGGATGGAAACTAAGATGTGAAATAAATATTACAGCTCAACTTTCAAGGCTCATTTTAACAAGTCATTAAGTCATGATTTTATAGGCCTAGTTATGTATCCTTTAATGGCCATAAACAAAATCCAAATATCTGTCGAAGTAAAATGTTTTCAAAATATCTTAAGCTAGCAACAGCTCTTTCACTGCTTTCCACTTAAAAGAGTCATTTTTTAATAAACTGTGTTAACTCTAGTCCAGAGTTGATCAGCGGTTGTTGATATTATTTTGTTGACTAGTTTCCTTGCTGCACTTCATTCAGATCATATACATCGACTTCGGGGGGAGGGCGGGGGGTACTTTGCATACTAAGCATACCCAAACATATTTTCAGGGGTACTCAGCACCACCAATATTTCAGCATCTTTAAAACCTTAATATTATGGTGCTAGTTCTCTCTTATATATAGGGAACAGTGTTTTCTATCTTAGCAAACGGCAGATGCTACCATCTTATATTCAAGCAAGCATGATTAAGTTGGTAACACTTGGCACTCATGAACCGGCAGCTTGGAAATTGTCAACATGCTTCCATTATAGTTTGGTTGTTGGCATTACTCTTATTTTTTAAATACTGTGCTTGAAAATTTGGCATATGTTATACCCCTTACTCACTCACCCCCCTTTTTTTTACCATTTGGCACCTATGATTCAGATTGTGATATGTGTCTGTTGCTTCTTGACAACATAACTAGCTTGTCTCGCATCAACATTATTCTGAAACATTTTTCAGCATACTCCATTTTATTTTCCTCGTCTCTTTGCCTTATGGTAGTCTGTGTGAAATTAGATGCGATCATTCACCCCAAACAAAGCGAAAGCATGCCACACTTTTAAATGTTTAACCACTAAATTTATTTAACAATTATTTAAACACAATTTATAATACTCGCTTGCGGCTTAAAATCATATTTTTATGAAAAAGGTAAATTCCTGTCTTTTTTTTCAATCTATTGACTGATCACAGAATTTAAATGAATGACTGCCATAAGTAGTACACTTTTCTTAGGAGGTGACCGAGAGCTAGAAAATATACTCACTTTACTGTCATGTATTCTTATGTTGAATTGCGAGATCTGCAATTGATGTTACTTTCTATAGTTAATATCAATACCTATAAAATAACACTAATTAAATAATCAAATAGTAAAACGTTAACACTTTTGTTAGAAAAAAATTGTTACCATGCTATTTATTAAAGGGAAATAGAAGAATTGACATGTTTTTGGACAAAGTAAATTTTTAACATTATTTATTGAGCCAAACACTATTACAAAGATATCAATGCTTCAAGCTCTGTGTTTTAAATCAACATGTATATAATATGAAAGGTTGCAGGCTCTACTTCTCTTAAAATAACTAAATGGTTGAATTTATATATAATATATCTATTGTGAATTATTAAAACACATTATTAACTTTATGTACAGTAGGAAATTATGTCGACAGGGAGCCTTCCCCCCTGATTAGGTTAACAATCACCTCAAACTTGTAAATGAGGCATGCCCCATATAAACTTAGGCCTGGAACACTTCAAGAGGAGAAGCATTAATCCTAATTTAACATCTTTGTCATAGCAGGATGAAATTCAAATCAACCTGATGCTCAGAGCATTATCTGTTCAGAATACTACTATAAAATCAAAGTTATTGAATATATTTAGTGTATTTAATCTCCGGTAAACATTAGCGATTTGGCTCCTTTAAAAAAATTTGGTATTATGTTTAAAAAATAAAATTATGTCACCAAAATGGAATCTAGAGTAGAGGGGTGAACGGTGGAGGATAAAGGATACTGGAAGACTGGAATGATCCAGAAACTTCTAGACTATTCTTGATGCAAGAAAGGTGAACTGTGCATGCTCTGTATCGGAACACAAGGTCCTCTGGTGCTCCAAAACAAGCAACAGAATTGGAGCTTGCTCGCGATGTCGAGGACCATGTGATAACACATGCTCGGGTTTGGAAAGATGTATATTCTAGAGCTGCAGAATGTTTTACAGAATCAGGACTGCCCACGCAACCCCAAATCGCATGTGGACAGACAGTGCATGCCCAGCGAAGGCATCTGTCACTACATATGTTACTGACAGGTGTGGCCTTTAGTAATACGAACAATGAACATATTTGGGTATTGAATGAGCCATTCCACCATTGATTCAGGATGCCTGTCCACAAAATGTGTTAAACGAGATGAGCAGGGGTATAGGGTCTCGATAGATAGTAGCCTTGAAGAAATTGTTACGTAGCATACACTATAGTATATTTATATTTTCTAAAGCCCCTTTCTATTAAAATTAGACTGTACATACATAGTTTCATGTTATCAATTGAGCAAACCTATAGAACAAAATTATTAAAGATAAAGATTTAAGATAAGATAAAGATGTTTTCTCGATTGCATTGTTTAATACACCCTTTATTCATAAGGCACTAGACACAGATGCACATTCACATTTTTAAAAAAAATCTTGATATGATGTTAGAGCAACGGAGGTATGAGAGGTTTGAAGCTTATTCTTTAAGTGTGGTCCAAGGTGCTAATAACTCTTGTACTCTTGTAAAATACCTGAAAAAACAACAACATAGAAACCTTCAAACCACTTTTCTCTAATGAAAATATAAACCATTTGCACTCAGAGGTAAAGAACCAGTACCTACTTTGTAACTGTTGTGTCAATTATTCTAATAAAGTTGAGTCTGATATTCCAACAGCTTACGATTGTCCACTCATCACACACATCTATGACTTTGTAAAGACAATAGCTGGAGGATCGTTGACAGCCGCTCAACATCTTGTGGACGAGACGGCAAATATCGCAGTGAACTGGTGTGGAGGTTGGCACCACGCACAGAGGTATTTCAAGATAGTATTTTTTTATATAGGTGGATCAATTTTTTTCTTTTCTTAACAAGTCAGGTACCTAACGAGTTTATTTATCATCAACAGACAACACACTACCTCATATACATTTCTTGAAAAACTATGAAAGTCAAACTATCGTAAATATAATCATAAATACAACTAATAACTGTAGAGTTCTATGAAATGTGTGACTCAAAACATTCTCAGGATAAGGAAAGATTAAAATAAATAGTTCTGTAGCGTAGTCTGACGGGAATGGTTCACTTGGTCTCTAGAACATTAAGGCATACTATTGGACGAAACTCTTTCAAAAGACAAAACTATCATGATCTTATTAATGCAAAGATACTCAAACACAAATATTTTTTAAACACACGTTAAGTTCCAATTTATTCAGTAAATTGCAGCTAACCCTTAGTTGCAACATTGTTAATAATAGCAACAACAACAACTGCCACAACCACCAACCCACAACAACAACTTATTTCTTTGTTTATTAGGTGATAACTAAGATATAATTTAACAAAAATCAATAAATCATTATATTGAATAAAAAGGACAAGAAACAACCAAAGTAAATTTCATAAATTGAAATATTATTATTATTAGCACCGCGTCTTATTACCAGTTCGGGTTATACACACTCACGCTAATGTGTAATGGTAGGGTGATTGTGAGATTAAATGAAGGACCTACAGTTTAACGTGGAATCCGAACCTCGGTGGAGGCCTGACATTCCGCACATACACAAGATGTCTTGTCAGAGGTGAAGGAATGGTTTGGTAATCAGATAAATCTTTGCTGAGACCGAGGATTGAACCCCGGCCGCCAGCATAGAAGTCTGAGACCTTACCCCTAGATTGCTAGGTCACCAAATTAAAATAAAGAATTGCAATGTTCATTATTATTTATGGTGATAACAAATATCCTGCTAATCACCGTCAGATGATTCTGGCTAAAGTGAAGGCGGCAGTCCTCCCCCTGGAGTGAAACCATCACATGCTCTGCTTCGCTCCTCACTTTAAAACTTCTCACCAAATCAAGGTGGTCTTCATTACAAATATTCATAGCTGAGTAGATCATTTTACAGTCCTGGAACATAACTTTTGCTGTGAGGGTTCTTAGAAGCTCTACTTGTTATGGACTAACATCCGATTGTTCTGTTATTTTACATCATTGGGTGGGGATGATGTGCATGACCAGGTGTGCAGAGCAATTTGAGATATGAGGGAGTTTACACGTGCTGCCATCTATCTATCAACAAGTGAACTGTGTAGTTACTTTGCGCCATTGCACCATTTATCCTCTAAAACAAAATCCGCATTTATGTGAAAACTAGAGTTGGGCTGAACTCACAATTTTACGGATTTGAATCTGAAGCTCCAATTTACCTTCAAATCCTGAATTTAAAATTAGAATCTTGAAAAAAATTATTGACATAAGAGGAAATATAAATATAAAAGAATAATAGACAATAGAAATGGTAGCCAAATCTAACATTCATTTGAGTGTTAAATTACTGATCTGGAGTCTGGTTGTTATGTTTTTATTATTATTATTATTATTATTATTATTATTATTTAGCACCGCGTCTTACTACCCGTTCGGGTTATACGCTTTAAGTACTAATTACTCTAATGGATTAGGAATTGGGGAGGTTTAATTAGAGGAAGTGAACCCGCATTTGCGTGGAGGGAGAGTGGAAAACCTTTTAGGAACCCCCCCCCCAGTTCACCCGACCGAGATTCAAACCTCGATCTCCCCGTCCTCAGTGGTCGAGCTCAACACGACAAGCGCGTTAGCCAACTACGCCATTGAGGCGGGTTGGTTGTTATGTTCATCATATAATTATAATTGTTTCAGAACCACCATTAAGTAGTATCAGTGCTATAAAACAAATTTCACTTAATTTTTTTTTTTTTAAGATTTGAGTCTTGAATCTGAAATTTTCTCAAATCCTCGAATTTTGAATATCTTTAAGGATTTGAAGGATTCAAAGGCACGGCCTTAGTGAAAACTTGGATTATGAAAGTGGGTATAGCGAGGTTTACTGGTATTTGATCTAGTCCTGTGCATTCAAATCACAAACAAGTCTTACAAGAGGTTTGATATTCCGAAAGTACATACCTAGTCTAGTTATTTTATTGATGACTTTAAAAAACTGATATAATTATCTGCGTGATGTATATTTTTAACAAAAATTAGTAGAAAATATTCAAAATCTACATTTCTTTAGCCATTACTAAATCTATAAATATTGGTACTTAACATTTACTCAAGTGTTGCTAAAATTAATACATTCTTCATTTAATCAGTTATGGTACTACCTCTCTACTATGATTAATTTTGTTTCTTTCTTAGGGATAAGGCAGAAGGATTTTGCTATGTCAATGACATTGTAATTGCCATTCAAAAGCTTCGAGAAAAGTATGACAAAGTACTTTACATTGACTTGGATATACATCATGGTATGCTACTATGTTTTGTTTATAAATAATGTACACTACACCTAAACTGTAATAATTATTTATAGTTGACCTCTGTTAGTCTTGGGGTAAAGTACTCACCTCAGGACCCGGTGTTCGTGGGTTCAAACTCGGCCGAGGTCAACGGATTTTTCTTGAGCGATAAAAATCCGCGGCACAACTTCCTTCAGAGAAGAGGTAAAGCCGTCGGGTCACATGTTGGTTGTGGATTGTATAAGAACCCTGGAAGGTCTGGGAAATACCTTTCTCGGCAAGATTGGTAGGTTCTTTTGCTCTTGATCATAGAAATTCTCATTTGCTTATGTAATCAGTTGGTTCATAAATTGCATGTTTAATATCTTAAATTAATAAAATAAATAAATAGTTATATATAAATGAATTTACTATTAAAAATTGAATACAGGTAATACCTGATGTTACAGAGTTTACATAATTATTTGAATCATCTTCGTTAAAAGTTTTTTATAATGAACGATATTAAATAAATTCCCTTTCATTACAAATACCAATATGGTAGCTTTTTATTGTTATTGGCTGTTTGTATTGAAAGGTTTTCACTTGTACTAAGAACAAATCAAATAAGTAGCAACGCTTTAAGTCACCCCATAATTTTCACCATACTAAAAAGTGATGAGTTGTAAGATTTTGTAAATACACCTAAAACAAATTAGATAAGTACACACAATAAAGAGACTATTCAATCAACACTGTTTTTTTATAGGTATGGGCTACCACAATGGTCTACAAGTAATGAGGGAAAGTCTCCCTTAGAGCATTCATGATTACCATCTCACTTATCTGTGCATAGCTTAGGGACACTCCTGGCCTGAGAAACTGTTTTTACAGTGTCAGACAGTCTCTTGTTGCTAGCACCTGTTCAACAGCAGGCCGAGGATACCCAACCTGTATATTGACTGATTCACTTTGTCACTCAAGTGCAGTTTTCAAGTCAGCTTAATTTCCCAGCTATTTAAATAATTAATTTATTATAATATATCTCTATAAGTAAAACCTCGTTTCACTTTATGAGGTAATTGTATTATATTTTGAAGAAGGTACAGAAAAGGTGGATAGAAACATATAAAAGGGACGAACACAATATGGCTTTTACAATGAAAAGAAGAACACAGTTCATTGGGCAAGGAGGTAATGGTTGCCTCTTGAAGAAAATCGATTGTTACAGCACAATTCCCTGGCCTAGATTTCATTTTATCGGAACTCATCAGGGAGGAGTGTGAAATCTTGATCGATTTTCTTTAAGAGACAATTATTACCTCCTTGCCCAATGGCAGCAGTGTAAAGTGTGAGCTTTGTTCTTCTTTTCATTGTAAAGGCCATATTGTGTTTGTCCCTTTACATGTTTATATCCACCGTTTGTGTACCTTCTTCCAAATTAATTTATTATAAGAATTCCCATTTTGTCTTTTTATATTTTTTCAAAACATTGTAGGCTTTTTCCTTCCTCCCTCAGGAGAATATATTTTGTCATTATCAAGGGACTAAGATTTTTACCCTTAACAAATATTTTATCATAGTATTAATTAAATAAGTTTTTATGATACATCTAATTGTAAAAATACCAGTCGAATTATATTACTGCTGTGATGTTATGTGGAATAATCATACTCAAATCTTCTAATCATTTAAAAATGTTTGAAATATCTTATTCAAATAATTTATGGACAAAATTATGAAACATCTATTTTTCTCTCTACAAATATATAATTATATTATATGAAACTTTCCTTTTTGTTCAAGGGGATGGTGTTGAAAATGCTTTCTTAGTCACAAAGAAAGTCTTGACTTTGTCCTTTCACAAGCATGGACCTGGTTTTTATCCTGGATCAGGAGCGCTAGCAGATACCGGAAGTGGGAATGGAAAATGGTATTCGGTCAATGTTCCTCTGAAAGATGGCATTAAAGATGATCTTTTCTTTCAAATATTTGATAGGTGAGTATGTTGCATGCTACCCCCTTTCATTACCATAAAATATTTTATTCAAGTTAACTGCCCATTCCGGTTTTTTGTTAGTGCTTAAGGGGTAAGGTGTCGGACTTGTGTGCTGGGGGTCCGGGGTTCAATCCTAGGTCCCAGCACAGTTTTATCTGATTGCCAAACCCTTCCGTCACCTCTGACAAGACGTGTATCAATCACAACTTGTGAATGTGTGGAATACCGGTCCTCTACCGTGGTTCGAATCCCACGTTAAACTGTAGATCCTCCATTTCAACTCACAATCACCTACCATTACACATTAGCGTAAGTGCGTATAAACCGAACAGGTAATAATAATAATAATAAATTAAATATTAATTAATTGATTATCAATAATAATTGATAAAAAATAATAATGATGATGATGATATTAAATCATCTTTGTTTTGCGACTAGAGCCAATCAAAGTGCACAGCCACTACTCTACCTCTCAGTTCAATACCAAAACTAAGGCATCTTTTGCTCTTCCATTTGTATTTATATTTGTAGATTACGTTTCTTTTTATGACTTTCTGATACCCCTTCTACTTAAATTCTTGCATCCTTTTTTGAGAAGTCCCAAGAGAGGCCACCATCTCGGCTCTTGACCCTACACTCTTCTACACATTTCATCAAGTTACCTTTGTAGCCGGGACACAGACAAGGAGATACACAGCCTTACGGGAGTTTTGATACACTTGTTGACCTTGGACAGTGGAGACTGCTAGTTGCAGTACGCAGGTATTTAATTTATGAACCGGCTGACGATATCAGCAAATTATAATTTTTATGGGTGAGAGCAAAAAAGGCTTACCAATTTTGGTGGGAGAGCTATTTCCACTAACCTTCCAGGGTTATTTTTTATGCCACAATCAACATGGGATGGACGGCTTTACTTCTCAGAAGGAAGTTGTGTTATGGATTTTTATTATGCAAGAAAAAATCGTCGATTTCGGCTGGGTTTGAAACCACAAGCATAGGGTCTTGGGGCGAGGAGTTTACCTCAAGACCACAGAGGTCGACCTCAATGATATCAGAACTTCCTAATGAGATATTTCTAAACAACTCCCTTTCAACAAGCTACAAGCTAGAGATTAAGTTTCCAATAGGGATGGTTCGAACACAATTGTTCAGATAAGCCTACTAGAAATACCGCCCCCAACCTCTCCCCCCTATTTCAATTCATAAATATTTTCAGACACGTCTGAGTAAGATCGTTTAGGGGGTTGGTTTATGAGAAGGGTGGTAAGGCTGCCACCTGAACCTAACTTTGTGGAAGCCAGTTGATTGACACTTTAGGATACATAATATTTTTCTGCTCTTTAGTAAAATAATTTTTAAATTTAACTTTTTTTAAATTGCCTTCTTGATAGCGATGTTGTTACTTTGGACTTCACGTAGCAATCCTCGTGTTAAAGGACTCAATCTAAAAAAAAGAAAAGTGCACCCATTTTAACCTAGAGGTATATTTTTGTTTGTGGGCTGGGACCAATTAACTCTCTCACTCAGATTATGGTGATCAATAGACTTTAATGAGTAAGCTTTATTACTGGTGTTTTTATCAACTATATTATTAGACACTAAGGTCAATTTTAGCTGTGCCATTTGGTAGCACTGTCTATCATCACTGTTCTGGTTACATCATGTTTTATATTGCGTTGTTTACTTTGTTCTCATGTTTTATGTGTTAACTTTACACAAATTAATTACTGGATTACTATTAGTAACTGCGGGTATTGATTATTCTTAAACCTTGTTATCAATAGGTTATGAGCTTAACTAATAATAGTGGTTTTATTGATATTTATTGAAATGGTCACAGTTGAACAATAATTGTGACGTATTAGTGAATGGTTTTGTTTCATGTTTTGTAATTTCAACTCAACTTCATTTGAATGTGAAGATTTTTGACAGAAATTGTTTTGCCAACCAAAAATGTTGTAAGGAGAGAGCTCTTAAATGTTATTCTGTGCTGGATGTTTCGAATCAGCCAAAACCTAAAACTGGAGACATAACATATATTCAGTTTATGCAAAGGGATGTTACTGTTCAGGATATCCATATTAGTTTGTGACGGAATTGTCTCATGAATAATAAAATACAAGTTTACAGCTAAATAATTGATGGAATCGTTGAAATATATTTAAGAAAAATTGTGAATTTACTACAGAACAAATTAAGAAATCCAAAATTCAAATATAACTCCTCATTAAATAATTTTCTTATTTAGTTAAAAAAAACAAAAAAACAAAAGTATTCAGGAGGTATAATGGATGATGGTGAAAATATAACACAACTTTTGTCTGCAATACCTAACGATTATAGTACAGCTTCGCACATAATATAACCCTAAAATTTTGAAGGTGTTTTATATGAAAAAAGGTCTCGGATATACTTCGAGGTAAAAACTTAACATACTTGACACAGTTTTATTAGGCCTTTGGAATGCTTTTATTGATGCTCAGGCACACCTAAAATTTTCTTAATTTTTATTCCAACATTGTATATTAGCTTCAAGAATACCAAACTTGTTAGTAGCCTACACATTATTTGTTTGTTTAAATTGGTGCAGCATTTTTGAGCTCACTGATCCGGGAAATATCTCAACCCTAGTAATGTGTCAAATCGTCAAAGGTTCGACTGAAAATGAAGGCAGGAGATCTAACTCTCCTCGATGATGATGACAACTTGCCCCCCTTCAAATGGAACGTAACTCACATGATTGATCTTCATCCTGGAAGTGATAAATTGGTGGGAGTTGCCACCATTAAAACATTATTGAGACTGTCAAACAGATCTGTTGGAAGACCGTGTCTACCTACGCTCGTTAGAACAGATGATAATAATATTGTATCAACACTATTGAGACTGTCAAAGATCTGTTGGGAGACTTTGTCTACCTACGCTCGTTAGAACAGATGATAATAATATTGTATCAACACTATTGAGACTTGTCAAACAGATCTGTTGGGAGACCGTGCTCGTTAGAACAGATGATAATAATATTGTATCAACATTATTGAGACTGTCAAAACAGATCTGTTTGGAGACAGTGTCTACCTACGCTCGTTAGAACAGATGATCATAATATTGTATCAACATTATTGAGACTGTCAAACAGATCTGTTGGGAGACCGTGTCTACCTACGCTCGTTAGAACAGATGATAATAATATTGTATCAACATTATTGAGACTGTCAAACAGATCTGTTGGGAGACCGTGTCTACCTACGCTCGTTAGAACAGATGATAATAATATTGTATCACCATTATTGAGACTGTCAAACAGATCTGTTGGGAGACCGTGTCTACCTACGCTCGTTAGAACAGATGATAATAATATTGTATCAACATTATTGAGACTGTAAAACAGATCTGTTGGGAGACCGTGTCTACCTACGCTCGTTAGAACAGATGATAATAATATTGTATCAACATTATTGAGACTGTCAAACAGATCTGTTGGGAGACCGTGTCTACCTACGCTCGTTAGAACAGATGATAATAATATTGTATCAACATTATTGAGACTGTCAAACAGATCTGTTGGGAGACCGTGTCTACCTACGCTCGTTAGAACAGATGATAATAATATTGTATCAACATTATTGAGACTGTCAAACAGATCTGTTGGGAGACCGTGTCTACCTACGCTCGTTAGAACAGATGATAATAATATTGTATCAACATTATTGAGACTGTCAAACAGATCTGTTGGGAGACCGTGTCTACCTACGCTCGTTAGAACAGATGATAATAATATTGTATCAACATTATTGAGACTGTCAAACAGATCTGTTGGGAGACCGTGTCTACCTACGCTCGTTAGAACAGATGATAATAATATTGTATCAACATTATTGAGACTGTCAAACAGATCTGTTGGGAGACCGTGTCTACCTACGCTCGTTAGAACAGATGATAATAATATTGTATCAACATTATTGAGACTGTCAAACAGATCTGTTGGGAGACCGTGTCTACCTACGCTCGTTAGAACAGATGATAATAATATTGTATCAACATTATTGAGACTGTCAAACAGATCTGTTGGGAGACCGTGTCTACCTACGCTCGTTAGAACAGATGATAATAATATTGTATCAACATTATTGAGACTGTCAAACAGATCTGTTGGGAGACCGTGTCTACCTACGCTCGTTAGAACAGATGATAATAATATTGTATCAACATTATTGAGACTGTCAAACAGATCTGTTGGGAGACCGTGTCTACCTACGCTCGTTAGAACAGATGATAATAATATTGTATCAACATTATTGAGACTGTCAAACATATCTGTTGGGAGACCGTGTCTACCTACGCTCGTTAGAACAGATGATAATAATATTGTATCTTTCTGCAACTATTATTTGACTCGTTGAGTTCACTGTTACACATGGATATCTCATTGTATCCTTATGTGAATTTTACTCTTATTGACATTTGTACTATTTTTAGCTTTTGTGTATAATTTTGGATAAGAAATGACTAGAAAAAATTAGAATAATTGAACTAACAAATTAAGTCGGTAAAATTAAGAAAGTAGTTAAATTTATTGTTTATTCCAAAGTGATAAAATAATAAAGAGGGAAAGTGAAAAATAATGATAACAAATTAAGAAGTTTTCTATTATAAAATATAAAACCTATCAAATATGACCTTCAAATAACTGTCAATTTTATTATAATTACCTATATACTTTTTTTTTATATGTTTCAACGGGAAAATTTCTTTATTAATTTTGTATAATTATTTTTTTACTTTTATTTTTTATTATTGTATCCCTATGCAATATACATAAAATTAAGCCATTATTCTAAATTTTTTCAAATTTTTCTTATCATTCGTTATCCAATATTAAAACACTCCTTACCATCTTGATCTAAAATGTTTTCTAAACTGTTTTGTACATATTGTTTCATCAATAACTTTATTCAGATATAAATGTCCTTTCAATTTGGGGGGAATTTTGCGTCCATTATGATAATGGATACTATGCTGTAGAGGCATTATTATTAGTTAAACAATGTATTGGATTGGTCAACTTTTCAATGGCTTGCTAGAATAAAAAAAATATTAAATAAGTCAAAAATGTGCAATAAATAAACATAAAAGATCTAACAAAATGGCCTTAGCTTTCCTGTTTTTTACCTTTTTTTTCAACGATTTAAAATGTGTATTTTTTTTATAAGGATAATGGTTGTTTTTATGCTGATGCCTGAAATAAAAATACAAATTATTTATCAGGATATTCAGCATTTTAAAAATCAGCGAAGAAATTTGTTGTAAAACATAAATTAGATTAAATGTTTAACATTTTTTTATAAACTAAATAAGTCTAAAAACATTTATATCAATAAATACACTAAATAAATTTTAATTTGTAAAATAATACTCTTTATTTCATTTTGTTTTAATCTTTGTACATAGCAATTACATAGGAAATGAAATATTTTGATATTAATTCGAATACTTAAGAAACCAGTAAATATTATGTTTGCATGAATCTGAGTAGAAAACTCAGTGTTGTTGTTTGGGAATCAACAATAAATAAATAATATTCATCTTGAAAAACTTGAAACTGCTAACATTGCTAGCTTGGCGCTCTACAAATTGATTTAAACTCACTGTTATGTATATCTGTCAAATAAATGGAAGGAACTCGACTATTTCAAAAATACCACTTATATTGTTTCAGTGTGACCAGTAAAGTATTGCATGTCTTTCGTCCAAACGCCGTAGTGGTACAGTGTGGTGCAGATTGTCTTAACAAAGATCCCATTGGTACTTTCAACTTGACTCCTAAAGGGTTGGGGGAGTGCATTTGTAAAGTGCTGGCATGGAAACTACCTTTGCTTTTTCTTGGAGGAGGTAAGTGTTGGTAATATTAATTAGTAATTGCCAACAACTAACACATTCTACAATCAATATTTGGTTATATATCATTATAGTTATAAAGTAGAATTTACTACTCTTAGGTATTATGCTTTTAAGGTTATCTTTTTTTAGATCCGTTTGTTTTTCCAGCCTGTGGCCTGGGTAAGTTTTTTATTCAAGCCATATATTTTCCACTACTGGCCTTATAGGCCTGTCGTAGCTTCATACGCCTTAAAATCTATCTTAAGACTAGGACAGGCACAACGTCCAATCCCCAGCCGTTAATTCATCAATGGGAAAGGGTGAGCCCACATTTCACCAATGATACATTTTTCAGCCATGCCGATAATCAAACCCAGGACCCTTAATTAAGTACACAGACACACTACCGACTGAGCTAACCTGTCAGATTTTTAAGGTCATTTGACTTTCTTAAACCAATAGAACTGGCACTTTCAAAGTTGTTTTGATTTGCAAATGTTTAAATAGTATAAAAACAAATTATAAGCTCTTATTTGAACATAATTTGAAAAGTTTTGTGTTTATTTAGTCATTTTGCTACACTAATTTGTAATTTATTTAGTTACACCATCACCAAACAAACATACATTATACATTTGAGTGTTATTTAAAGTAAACCTTTTGTCTATTTGATATATATAGAGTCTTGAGTTGCTCCAACAACCTGAAAACATACTATCTTTCATTGTGTACCTTCCTTTTGAGTCCCAAACTCTCCAATACCTTTGATATTTAGACATTGTGTTAACAGTGTGAGTTAGCCACCTGAGGAATTTTCAAAGATAGTCCTCTAGTTAAAGACTGGATTGTATGATCTAACTGCGTTCTCATTACTTCTATGAGCCTTTCATCCACCTATATTTAATTAATGACATCCAGGCTCAAATCAAGGTCAGTATTTTTATAGTATTTATGACACATTTTTTGGCTAAAATAAATAAAATATTGCCTCATTATGTTATTTTTCTACATATAGTGATATCAGCAATTACTGTATATGTCATAAGGGTGACCTGGTGGTCTAGGGGTAAGGTGTCAGACTTCTGTGCTGGTGGTCCGGGGCTCAATCCTCGGTTCCGGCACAGATTTATCTGATTATCAAACCCTTCCTACACCTCTGACAAGCCATCTTGTGAATGTGTGGAATGCCAGGCCTCCATCGTGGTTCGGATCTCACGTTAAACTGTAGGTCCTCCATTTCATCTCACAATCACCCTACCATTACACAATTAGCGTAAGTGTGTATAACCCGAACGGGTACTAAGATGTGGTGGTAATGATGATGATGATGATGATGATGATGATGATGATGATAATAAAAGTAATAAAAAATATTATACGATGACAATTATAATAAAGCATGGCAAAATTTAAGTAGACAGTTTTAAAATTAAAGGTAAAAGTCCTGTTCAAATTCTACAATGCCCATGACAAATATTCAAGAAACATTGAGATTACCATGTGTAGAAAATTGAACTAAATATAATCTTCTAAAACACTATTGTATTTATTTTGGCCAAACAAGTGTTTTGTTATATAAACTGCAAAAACACTTACCTTAACTTTCCTGTACCTCAATTAGCTTGTTTAGATCTTTAAAAAAATGCATATAACAAATGAAGCTCTCATGTTGTCTTTCAGATATTATATTGAAGTGAACTTGAAGAAATGAAGATTTTTAAAAATCAAATACTTTTGAGTTTTCAGGATACGAAGCTATTGACAGGAGATTGGTCAATTTTATAAACCACTGTTATCAGTAGAGTAGAGAGTATATGTGTTGGTTCATGAAGACAACATGCTATAAACCATTGTTAGCAGTAGAGTATAAAGATTATGTTTTGGTTCATGAAGGAAGACAACATACTATAAACCATTGTTATCAGTAGAGTAGAGAGATTATGTGTTGGTTCATGAAGACAACATGTTATAAACTACTGTTATCAGTAGAGTATAAAGATTATGTGCTGGTTCATGAAGACAAATATGTTATAAACCACTGTTATCAGTAGAGTATAAAGATTATATTTTGGTTTATGAAGGAAGACAACATGCTATAAACCACTGTTATCAGTAGAGTAGAGAGATGATGTGTTGGTTCTTGAAGACAGATAACATGCTATATCCTATTTTAACTCATCTTTGAGCATACACGAATCTCACTACTGTACTACACTTTCTAGAGACAACTTATTTATTTAGTATATCCTAGCATTTTATTCTTACCTCATCCGGGCCAGTTATTAAAATATTTCTAATAGCAATTTACTTTGATTACTGTACAAAATTCATGAGACAAAGTTACATATTAGTTAAGTGTCTGTTCTTGTGTAGCAATTAATTTGATAGTCTTGGATAGTTTGTTTAGTTCTTGCTTGCTCTAATATATATTGTTTAACCTAGATTATTTTATACATGTAAAATATCAAACAAAATGGTGATATTTTCAAATTTTAAAAGTACAGCTAAAAAAGTTACTATGTCCACTTTCATGCCTTCATACATTAAGTCATGTTATCTGCAGAGGTCACTTTAGATCATTATCATCCATGCCTATAAAATCACTCTAATAGTATAATAAAAATAAATTTTTGCCTTAAAACATGTTAGGATTTTATAAAATGCCCTTCCAATTAAAATTGGAATGTTGTTACAAAGAGAAGGACTTTTATGGCCTTTATACTTTCCCATCTTTGTGTACTGTTGTTCTTTATGATTTTTTATTCCTTCCATTTTTTGAACTTTGCGATTTGCTCTTTCAAGAGATTTTGTTGAATGTTTCACACTTCTTCCAGAATTCTAACAAAACATTACAACACCTAGGTTAAGATCTAACAATTGATGGCCGGTTTTCTTTAAAAGGCAACCATCACCTATTTGTTAAATGACATCAATGTAATGTTTGATTTGTGTTTTCATTGAGAAATATATTCTGTGCATTCCTCTCTATTTGTTCCTATCAATCTTCCATGATTAAAAAATTATGTAACCCTAAAAGTTTTCCTTAAATGGTTAAATAAGGATATGTGATTAATTTGGATTACCGAGCAAGAAAAAACAATGGAGATATACCAATAATATGTCCCCTTTTCCATACATTTAGCCGAACTACACACTTTTACCCACTTCAATGGTCACATGGTCTATGGTTTCACTCTTTAAATATACTGGATTACCATTGACGAGGAGATTGGGGTTTGAATCCCTGTTACTTGTACTGAGAGTGGGTTTTTCTAAATACTTTTTCCATTCTCTTTCGACACAGATGCATTTACATTTATAAGATGTGAACAACAAATTAAAAGAAATTGCATGCGTTGATTTTCAAGTGTCTAGCAATATTTTTGTCTGTAAGTCCTGAAAGAACATTTCTTTATTGTACATCCTAATGTATGTTGGTATTAATGTGCAAGTGTTGGTAATATTTTGTTTCCACAGGTGGATACAATCTTGCAAACACAGCTCGTTACTGGACCTACCTTACCTCTATCCTACTCGACCAGAAAATACCTTCAGAAATACCTGAGCATAGGGTGAGTCTAGTTTATTTTATTTATTTGAGGTGTATTTTAACGCGCCTTTTCTGACCCTACTGATTATATTAGCACATGAGAATTTCTATGAGCGAGAGTAAAAGGGCCTGCCAATTTTGCTGTGATAGATATTTTCACATACCTTCCAGGGTTGTACAAGTGGTGTGTTAAGGACCATTTTGCAATAAAATAGTAACTACTAAAAATGATTGCTTAGCTCTCCAATAAACAAATTAAATTTAAATAAAGGTGGTTTGACCAAATAATAAGTTTGTTTTCATAAATAAAAACTATTGTTTATAACGGCCTTACTGGAGAGCTTGCACAAAGATTACAGAAGACATGCATTTGATTTATTTACAATCTTAAGTATCAGGACCACATTTCTAAATACTTTGACAAACTTAAGTGGCTACAATTAAATAAACAGCAGACATTAAACTCCCTCAGTTTTCTACACAAGATATTACAGACTTCTTCATTGCAGTATTTAGCATCAGCTTAATACACGTTCTTAAAACTCCGCCTTTTTAAGCATCCCAATTCACAAATTTGAAGCATATTCTTGTTCGTTCTCAATTGCAGCATCATGGGCATTGAATGCATTAGCCTCCCTCCCCCCCTTCCTGCCCCACAGTGAGAGACTTGACTGGGTTGGCTCCTTTCAAAACCTCACTCAGGCGAAATATTATTTCTAGGTGAATCTAGTTTTTTATGTTTCTAGAAACATAAAAAAATAAAGCTTTTTACATACAAATATTGGAATAGTTGTATGAATGAAGGAATGAATGGAGATAATCTAAATATTACATTTAAAATTTAGTCAGTTACATTTATTATTGTTACTATAAGCTTGTTTAGCACGATGAAAACAAATGTAGGGTGTTCGAAAACAAGATTTTTAGAAACATATTTGGTCCAAAAAGGGATGAGTAAAGGAGGGATGAGTTACACACCCTGTACTTATCAAAATACATTTTTAAGATAATCATATTTCTTAGATTACGGTAGGCAGGACATGCAGTATGAATGGAAGATTCTAGAACCTTGTTCAGGGTACTTACTGGCAAACCCAATGGAAAGAGACCATTGAGAAGACTTAGACGGGAAGATAACATTAGAATGGACCTGAAAGAGAGAAGGGTGTAATGAGGTGGACTGGATAGAACTAGCTCAAGATAGACATAGGTGGTGTACTATTGTAAGTGTGGCATTGAACTTGTTCCTAATGCCTTAGCGTAAGTACTGGTTAGTATTATTAAGATGTGTTTCAACTGTTTTTATTTATACCTTATGTTTTTGTCTCTAAACTTATGTAATGTTCTGACCAGTACTTCACAAGTTATGGTCCTGACTTTGATCTGCACATAACTCCTGGATGTAGGAGAGACTTTAATACTAAGGAATACATTGAGGATGTCATCAAAATAATTCACAGTAAGCTATAATGACTACTTTACAAATTTTAGACCTTCTTCAATTAGAAAGTAAATTAAAAATAATATATATTCTGCATGTATGTTTTCCTTGACAACAAATCAAGTTTTTAGTATAAATGATGGATGGGATGGTTTTAACCAGGATTCATGAAAGGACAGATGAAAATAAGCTGTCGAATTCGTGGAAATGTTTTAGTAAAGACTGTATTTACTTGGGCCACCTGTAGCGATAGCAGCTGGCTTTCAAGTAAATTGTGAAGCATCATAACTGTTGAAGGAGTTGTAGAGGAAGGGAAGGGAGTAATTGGTCAAGGTCACCAACAGATATGGAACATAGTTCACTAAAACATATTTTAGGTGGGCTATCTCGCCCTTGTAAAATATTATCCGCACACATACAAAAATATAAAAATAATTAAACTTGCCAATACCCGAGATCTTGAGACTTAAGTTGAGCTTGTTAGCACACATACACATCCACATACACGCATATTAAAACTTAATAAATTAATAACAATAATCAACACACAATAATATATTAAATACCACACTAAAAACAAATGAAGCCGTGAAAAGAAATAATAAAAAAAAATACAAAATTGATTTTTGAACTTAGTAAATTAATAATGATGAGTAAAACAAAGAATAAAAATAATGAAAAAATATGAAATTAATTTTTGAATTTAGTAAATTAATAATAATTAGTAAAACACAGAACAATGAATGTTGTACCTCACTAAAAACAAATAAAAATGACAAGAGTTAAGAAATAAAAAATAAATAAAAAAGAGAAGTAATAAATTGTATTTCCAGACGATTCACTTTGCCCTGAGTAGCTATTCCATGCAGTTTATGTGCAACTTGCGCGTTTCAGTCTTGACAACAATGTGTCCACCTAAAGTCCATACGTTTTTCAAACCAAATTTCTGTATAGCAGCTTGTATTAAGATGATACGCTCAGCAGTTAGGTCTTCCCTTACAGTTATTCCTGACCCAGCAAGCTGTTGTTTCACACAGAAGACCTCAGTTCGTTACCTGTTTGAAACAAACTTCACAATGATAGGCCTGGGTTTTCTTCCTGAAATTTTGCCTACTCGGTGACTATGGTCAATGTCATAAACAGTCACATGTGGTAGATTGAGTTTATTCTTAATCACATCCAGCACCAAAGAGTCCGTGTTCTCCGAGGTGTTCTCAGCAATACCAAAAAATCTCAAGTTGGATCATTTATGGTATTGTTCCAATTCATCTTTCGAGAGGACAAGTTCACTCTTTAGCCGATTATGATCAGCATCTCGTTTCTTAATGTCTTCTCTCAGTTCTTGATTGCATCCATGTTAAAATAAAGTAGATCTTTCAGTTCTTTCACTACTGCACGGGTCACTGATTCAGTGATAGTAGCCACTAGATTATTTAATACATCATTCGATTGTAGCGCTTCCTTGACCCACTCTTGCACTAAGCTAGAAAGTTTGATGTTGTCAAAGTGTGTCTTCTTGGCCATGTTGTATCGGGTAACAAAACAAAATGTATTAAAATAGGTCTTCAATAGTAAACAAAGACGCATTCACAGACAGGGAAAAAAAATCCAATTTAGAATTAATTATATTAGACTTTAAATTTGTTTAGGGTATTAAACTGCACCCAGCACCTGCTTTAATAAAGATTAAAAGCACGAGCGAAAGGTGACCGGTTACTCACAATCAGCCATCTTGTACTCAATGTAAATTAAAAAGTGTTTTAATGAAACAAAATTAACTTTGAATATCTGTAGATTCTAGGTCTCAGAAGAATATGGCCTAATGGACACCACACTAGCTAATTAATCATATCAATAATATAGTAATATACTAAAATCGCCAGGCAATAGTCACATACACCATAAATAGTAGCCAAAAGCTGGGCATGCACGTGCATACAATATAAGGTGGGGATAATATTTGTTATAATTTTCCTCATAGGTTCTTTTGATTTCATAAAGTAAAATGGGATGCTTGAATCCTTAAAGATATTTGGGATTTGGCGATTAAAAATTAAAAATATTTTATCTGAATTTTAAATTAGAATTTGTTTTAAAGCTCCTAGTGGTTCAGCTATAGGATAAACTTAACAACACCCCAGGACATTAATTTAGCACTTGACTGAATGTATAAATGTTTTAACTACACCGATCCCAGGTTATAGCGCCTGCTGCTGTATTGAAGATTCGAATATACCATGTGTCTTTATATATCTCCGTGTCGAAGTAATTCCAAAAAATCTATAGAGGTTGATACTGCAAACTTCTCATTGGACTCAAATGAATTAGTATGAACAAACAACACAGCAAGCCGGGTTTCTGAAATCTCAAGGATCATATCCCCTGTGAAACTAAAAAGGCTGTTTACTGGGTGGAGAAATTAAGCCCTACTTTGAGTTTTCCGGTCATGTAATAGTCTCCTCTCCTACTTTGATATTTCAATAAGAGGGAGGTTTTGATAATCTCCTTCAAGAGCGCTAAACACTACATCCTTATTTTGAGTGACATGACTTTATTGTCTTACCAAGGTTACAAAATAAATTCTTTCAGATTTCACCAACGAGAAAGAGGAAAAGCAAGAGTAAGAAAAAAAAGAAAGAAAGATAATAAGAGACATGCATATATAACGCGGGTCGAATCCTTACCGCGCAAACCCACATTATAATTATGAAGCAGTGTAATTCATTATAATAAAAAATGTTAACATTTAGTTACGCTTTGTATTTTAATCTATTTTATCTCATTTCTATTTCCTCTTATATTAATAATTTTTTCCAAGATTCAGATTTACATTTTAAATTTTGGTTCATAGGTAAATTAAGATTCAGATTCAGAAAATAGTGGATTCAACCCAATATACATGGCCATAAAGTATTGACACGTACAAAAAGGCCAAAAAAAGCACACCAAACAAAGCTGTTTAAAGATAATAACTTTTGTTGATACTAACATTACCTTTTATGTTTTTATGTATTAAAAACATATATAAGCATGTATATTTGCCTATGTATCCAGACTTTATGGCTACCCTGTAAATATTATAACTTTTCTCTCCCTTTCTCTCTCTCTCTCTCTATATATATATATACTATCCCCGTCAGTGTTTAGGTATTAAATAAAATAGTAGATTCAACTCAAAATATACATACATATATTGGCCTATATATCTCTCTCTTTCTCGAAATATATATATATATATTGTGTATTTTGAGTTGAATCTACTAATTTTTTTCAAATTTTTCTTATCATTCTTTACCCAATATTAAAACACTCCTTACCATCTTAATCTAAAATGTTTTCTAAACTGTTTTGTACACATTGTTTCATCAATAACTTTATTCAGGTATAAATGTCCTTTCAATTTGGGGGGTATTTTGCGTCTCTCTCTCTCTCTCTATATATATATATATAGAGAGAGAGATTATATATATATATATATATAGAGAGAGAGAGAGATAGAGATAGGCCAATATATGTATGTATATTTTGAGTTGATTCTACTATTTTATTTAATACCTAAACACTGACAGGGGGATAGTATGTATATATATATATTTGTGTTTAAGTGACAAGGAGATATACAGTATATATATTTTGTATGTGACCATCCTGATTACTGATACATGTAATTGATCATAAATTGTCCATCACCTTAGCTCAATTGGTAGCGTGTCTGCCTACTGAGCTAAGGGTCCTGGGTTCAATTCTCAGCATGGCCGAAAAATTTATTATTTATAAATCAACGGCTGAGGACTAGATGTTGTGTCTGTCCAAGTCTTAAGTTAGATTATAAGCCATATGAAGCTATGACAGTTCTAGCAAGCCGGTAGTGGTAAATATATGGCTTGGATAAATAACTGACCCAAGCCCCGGGCTGAAAACAGTAATAGATGTAAATTAATCATAAATTACTGGTTGGGGTTCAGAGATAAATTTTACTCACACCCTCAGCTGATTTTGGTTTGCACTTTTTTAAACACTATGCACAGTCCCAAAATTTTATTTCAGTAATGAAAATTTATATTAAATAGTCCAACAGTTATAATATATAAGATTGTAATATGTTAATAATTGTAGTAAGAAATACAATCTATTGAAACACTACTAATTTTAGCAGAATCATTTTGGGATACCTGGGACCACATTTATACTCAAGAAAATTATATATTTTTTGTTTATGTAACATCATCTAATAGCTAGTGAATATTATTAACAAACTCACACCTTCTGATTTATGAACATTTAGACTCAAAATACCTTTTCCCCCCAATATATTTCATTCTGTGGTTGTTTCTTTTCAGAAAATTTGGATGATATGGTGTCGTTACCGAGTGAGAATGATTTAAACATCTAATTGAACTCGAAGCAATTGATAATTAGGTTCATGTCAAACCTATAAATGTTGAAATTTGCAATCACTAGCAATATACAGTAATCAGGCTAATCCAGTATGCAGTGTAATCGTTTCCACACAAAAGTTGAAATAATTCTGTTCTTGCAATGCTTGTTGGCATTGTTATAGACATTTTTCTATTTAAATTCCTTTTCTAAAGTAAGTAAAAATAATTTTTTGCCAGTGTTACATTGATTTTTGAGTAACATAAAGAATTGACTAGAAAAAACCTTTAAAGGACTTTTTATAACAACAGGAAATAAAATGTGGGAATTTTATGAGCTACCGACCATCTGAGAAAAGGGTTGGGAACCACCGTTTTAAGTAAATAATAAGGTTCCGCGAGTATTCAAATTTTTAATTCCCAATCAAGCTTTTAATTGCTACTCTGGCTCTACAGATTTATAGACGTGGCAATTTTGAGCTTTTTGTATAAGAATAATTGTCTTTGCTTTATTATGACTCATTATTTACGCTTCTCTCTACTTGTCTAGTTGGTGTTTGTGAAATGTGCAACTGTGGTTAGGGAATAGAGTTGGAAGAGCTCGACATAGTGATAGTTTGCAGATATCTGACCATTGAAATAGTGTTAGCGTCAGCAACTAAGCAAACTGGGTTTTTAAAAGAGTAATGTATGAAACAGATAGTGGTGGCGTGGAAAGGGAATCTCACACACTAAGTACAGAAGTGGACTATGTACACACCATTTACTCTTATATTGACTAACTATACTATGGCCCTTTTTAAAAGCTACACCATAGTGTAATCAGTTATGGTAAGTCTGCTACCATTCATAGTAAACGAAGTGTACATCTTAGAAATACTGCTTAGACAGTCTTCTCTGTTAGGAGGGAAATGATTGTCTCTTTCTGGGAAAGTGTCAAAAGTCACCAACTAATAAATAGTTGCATTTCAGCTGGGAAAGGAGGAAAGTGGTGGCCATGGGAATTGAGTTTTTGAGGAGAAACAGGATTAGGAATTAAGCTATCCGGGAAAGAGTGGGAGTACACGAGATAGTAGAGGAAGCCAGACTCATATGGTGTGGTCGGTCATGTGATGGGGATGGTAAAGGAGAGAATACTAAAAGAGAATGAGAGAGATGAGTGTGTGGGGAAAAGACCGCAAGAGATACCATGAAAGAGATGGTAGGAGCAGATAACAGAAAGTGTGAAAGTAAGAGATGGAGGCATTTTACTGAACTGACCTGGCCACAGGCTGGATGGAAACGTTTGATGATGTTGATGATGATGAGATGGCAAAGGAATTTAAAAGTTGTTAGTGGTATAATTTATTAGGCTCAATTTGTTTTTTTAATCTCAAAAAATAGGTTATTTAAATTTTAAGCCATTTTATTTTTACTGTTCAAACATTAATGGCATTGTTGTTTTAAATATTTATTTCCTAATTTCAATAGATAATTGATTTTTATTTACATAGCTAAGTTTTAATATCGTACTTAGTGAACTCAAACTTGAATATGCTTGCAAGTTTTTAAATAAGTTTATTACCAGACCCCTAGTAAATACTGGTGCTGCCACTTACCCAACATAACATGTTATTTTTACAGTTAAAAAATAGCTAACTATAATTGAGAATTTGGTACTAGCATAAAATTAACCATGTGTTTTTCCTGAAATTAAAACTTTTACCTCAATGTTCCAAGGCGGACTAAAAAATTTTCCAATTGTGTTGACTTCATATTCTGGGCAAGGCCAAATTTTTGTTTATCTTAACGGTCAAGGTTTTCATACTTCTTGTAAATGGTGAATTATGGTGAGTAATTATGTGTTGATTTATCTGTAATTAGGGGTCTATTTTTTTCAATTTGAAGCAAACTCAAATAGAATATTAAAAATATTTTCAAAGCTGGATCAAATTAATAATATTTTTAACTGTTTTATGCTTTGCAAAAAATATCATATTGTGCTTATTTATATGATTTTGTGCACTGAAATCACTTCTAGTTTTTATTGTACAATTTTTTGAAAAATTTAATTTCAATTTTACAAATCAAGTTACTATTACAACATACAATACTATTACTTCAGATTATTTCATGTAACCATTAATTTGTAATTTATATATCACCTAAAAATGGCTATATTTGAACATAAATGGAATATTTTAGCTGTACATATTTTTACTGGCGAAGTTTTGTAATTGTTGACGCTTGAATCATTTTTGAAGCTGAGCCAAAGCTAATAAATTTTTTTTTAATCCAATGTCAAAGTTTTGCCCACCCCTATCTGTAATAATAAACAAAAAAAACATCGCTGTGATTGAAAAAGTTTAGCATTAATAAAAAACCTTCAAATAAAATAAAATTAGCTGCTATTAAGTTTATCATATATATATATATNTAAATGGAATATTTTAGCTGTACATATTTTTACTGGCGAAGTTTTGTAATTGTTGACGCTTGAATCATTTTTGAAGCTGAGCCAAAGCTAATAAATTTTTTTTTAATCCAATGTCAAAGTTTTGCCCACCCCTATCTGTAATAATAAACAAAAAAAACATCGCTGTGATTGAAAAAGTTTAGCAGTAATAAAAAACCTTCAAATAAAATAAAATTAGCTGCTATTAAGTTTATCATATATATATATATATATATATTCTTTTAAGTAACTACTCGTAAAAAAAAATTCCATGCTGCGAGCACGCAAGGGAGCGGCCAACACTGTTAGCGATGATAGTGCCAACATTTGTGAATAAAGGGTGTCAGCATAATGAGCCCTCAGTGTGGCAATCTCAGTTTTCTAAACTCGAGCTGCCACTTATTTATTCTAGTAGTTCCTCATTTGTCCTCACAAGGGTGAGTTTGACCCCTGTTTCAGACCCACTGGTTTGAACACACAGATAAATTCCGGAAGTGCTGGAGATTGAACCCTGGAACTTATATCTGTAGCCAGGAGCTATAACCACTATAGCACACTAGCGGTCAAAAGGTTTATCAATAAAACATACTTCTACCATATATGAATAAGTTAATGTGAAAGTGTAAAAAAGTTTTCTAATAACAATAGTTAAGTTACATTTAAAATTGTATTTATAAAATGTTGCAAACTAATGATTTTACACTGTTACATAAAATTCTCAGCTATCAACGCAATACATTTATTTTAATGCAATAATCAAAATATTTCTACCTGACTGATTTAACTTTGTAATATTTTTTTAAAAAGTAAATGATTAAAAGTTTTTTTTAAATACTAATAAAGAATGCTTTTACTATGTGATTTGATTTTCTTTTATTCCCACTATTCTAGACCAATAAATGAGATCAATGTTAGGATAAAAATCCAATATTTTTCTTATTCACAATGAAAGCTTTCTTCCTGGAATTCTAAAATTAAGCTTGTCCAACCTTCCTTATTTCCTTTTCATTTGCGCCTCAAATAAGGGCAGATCCAAGTTTTTAATGGGGACGGGGCGGAGGCTCCCATAGGACCAGGCCAGGAGAGACCCCCTCAGGGAATTTATGACTGAAAAATCTTTGTTTTTTGTTATATTTTGTGTTAAAAATATAAATCATTTGTTGACTGATTGACACATGAAGCAACTAGCAACATGACGGTACAACTAATAGTGAACTTGCTTTGGTGGCCACATTGTTTAAGGCACTTCTCTCGTAGTAGACTAGACTGCCAATGACAAGGATATCGAGGTTTGAATATCATTCGGATGATCTGATGGTCGTTTCCCAAAATGTTTTCCACAATCTCCCGCCATGAAAATGTGGGTGCATTTCCTATAAATATAACCTTACTCATCCCTAAACCATAATCATAATTATTACTTTAAGTGCATAACCCAAACAGTAAGTATGACGTGGTGCTAAAAAAACTAGTTAGTGACTATAAATAACGTAGATTTAATTGGTTTAATTTTCTAATTATTAATAATACTAGTTAAAAAAATTCTTGAGCGGGTTCCTTGGACCTGGTCTCAATTATGATAGATTATTTAGGTTCTGTGCAATACTTTATCTTTTTTCATAAGAGATAAATTGAATCAAAACTTGTACAATATTATAAAATAACTATTATTTCTGTCCTTTATTTGAAAAACGACACCTGGACACAGGAATCGAATCCGGGACATTTGGCTTAGTACGTGAATGCTAATGATATGTGGTACTCTTACAATTATAATAATTGTACAAGTGGCAGCATAAGGCCAGCTACCGGGCCAAAGGTGGCTGTTAACCGATAGCTTGTGATCTTGATTAACTGCACATTTGTAGCCAATGATTTATGGATGGCTCAATGGTTAGAGCATTGGTGTACTAGGCCAAAAGTTCTGGGTTCGATTCCCGTGTCCTGAGTGTAATTCTCAATTTAAAGAATGTTATATCTAGATGTGGCTATAACCGTAATTAACAACACTAATTAATTCACAGGTAGGGGAGGGAGGGGTATGGAGGTGGTAGGTAAGAATGTTTCTTCCTCTCTCTTAGGTATGGTACATTCTCCACTACTACCCCAAACACAAACATGTACCACTTACCCTACATAGCTTTTAAGCTTCCACAACACTCATATTATCACCATCACCCGAAGTATTTTTGCTGGAGCTGTCGTCTGACAAATTGTCCCCCAAGTTAATGGCAATACTCTATGATACCTCATAAATTCTTTGCTTTGATTTCAAGTAGTCTTTATGCTTGTACATTGCACAATAACCATTTCCCTTTCATCATTAATAAACATAAAGTTAAAACTTTTCCTCCGCTAAATTTAGACTGTTTACATTTAATGTTATTTGCTTATTACTGACGTCAACTATCTTAAATTTTATGTTTTGGAATAAATAATTCGATGATCGTAAGCATGGATAGTACAAATACTCCCCATCTGTTTACCATCACCATTCAAAATTTGCTGCCCTTTGTTTTTACTTATTTATGTGAAAAGGGATTTTCCACAATGGTTAATATTAAAACAAAGAAGCGAAATAGACTCCTGCACGTGGATATCATTAAGTAATACATTTGAAACAATAGACAAATTAGTGGAAAGTGTTCATCATTAGAGGTCCTATTAAATACATTTTTTAAGTTAATTTGTTTTTTATTTGTTTGCTATAATAAGTAAATAAAGCCACTATTTCAGATGAAATCTTAGTGATTAATATGTTAGTAAAAACTAGGGGACCGTGAGTAATAAAAGGTTAAGAACTACTTGTCTAAACCAATTCATTATGAATATTTTAAGTGAAGATGTCAGTGGTGTGTTTAATTTAACGTTGTGGTAGAGCGCAGTCAACAATCAGCACATTGTCAGGTGGCAAGTTGGGGATCAATTTGTTTGATATCCATTTTTCATAGAATAAAATTTTTTTTTTTTTAAAGAAAAAGACAATAAGCACCACATGGCTGCTCACTCCTCCCTTACGTTACTGATACCGTTGGCTTGTCCTTGAACTAGCCAGCACATGTGTACATGCTGTTTTGCCAGCTGCACAATCACAACACTTCCATGTTAAACCTCATCAGTGGTAAAGACTTAACCAAGTTTGTAAGTTGAATTTATACGCCAGACTTACATAACAAGGCTATTCTATGTCCCACCAACAATCCTCCTTGCCTCATAAATTGCTATCCATTAGCCTAAAATGTGATTATAAAATTTAACTTGAGACTTTAAAAGTAGTGACGCTCTTGGAAGAGTTATTATTATTAGCCCGTTCGGGTTATACGCACTTACGCTAATGTGTAATGGTAGGGTGATGGTGATTGTGAGATGAAATGAAGGGTCTACAGTTTAACGTGGAATCCGAACCACGGTGGAGGCCTGGCATTCTCAACATTCACAAGATGTCTTGTCAGAGGTGAAGGAAGGGTTTGGTAATCAGATAAATCTCTGCCGGGACCAAGGATTGAACCCCGGTCGCCACCACAGAAGTCTGACACCTTACCCCTAGACCACCAGGTCACCCTACAATAGTATCAATTTGCCAGAACATTACAAATAGCGAACACAACATAGTTTCAACACTTGCATTTATTTATATTAGATTATTACATTTTTAGACAGCTTAAATAATTATTGAAATTATATGAAACACACAAAAACCAATATTTAATATCACTCCATCTTTCAAGAAATATATATATATTATTAACAGCTATAGGCACAAAATCGGAATCTTACACTGCAAGGCAACTAATTTAAAATGGAATATTTAATAGGTCTGAATTGAAAATTAAATTAATATATTTTTATTAACACATCAATTATTTTCAAAGACTTTTTTCCACAACTACTTTTCTTAAATGGGTTATTCATTAAAATAATATGATTCAACATTTCATATTTTAATTTTTAACTTTTACTTACAAGTTATCTCTTGATATGTCAGTCTGAGTGAATTTATTAAACTTACAAAAATAAAATTAAACTTTATAGTGGCATTAAAAAAGCTAGCAACCTTTCCTAAACTCTTGTATATAGTACCACGAGTAGGGAAATGGACCACTCAACCTTGGCATGGAGATATTTACAAAGATAAAATAGTTGCTGCCTAGTAGAACACAGAAAACTAATTTTCACACATGTTTATTAAAAAATACATTTTCAATACTTGATTAATTCTTTTAGTGTTCTAGTAGCTGAGAAGCAAACACAAAACAGTTTTGGTTAAATTTATGCAGATCTGGAAAGCAATCACATTACCAACCTTACAATCATCTAAAAGTAAAGCATTTGAAATATGAAAGCCAAATTATTTACCGCAAATAAGTATGCGCTAAAGAGATCATTCAAAATAATTTATAAATATTTGCATCAATGGAACTCCAGAAAAATTGCCAACCATTGAGATACTTTATATATTTTGAAGTTTATGTTGTCAAAGTTTAGCGGTTTAAATCAGGGAGTTCAGCCTTTTGGTGAGTCGCAAACTGAAAAGCACATCTTTGGTTTTCAGGTGAGACACAAGCAATTATACATATCACAAGTTTAATTGGTAGAGGAGATTTGAAGTATCAGACTTAGTTAACTGCAGCGGTCAATGCCACTACAGTGAAGCGCAGGTTTTCAGGGTCATGCTCAATGTACTTCTTGCACACCTCTGCGGCATCCTGGAACACACAACACATTCCTTATTAACTTCTGCTATGAGAAGCAGGAATGAAGGGTTAAGGCCTTGAGTCGGGGTAGACGAGATAGAGGAAGTTAGGATCACCCTTTGACAAAATATTATAGAGTTCAGTTATTTTTAAGGTTAGCCCACATAACATTTTTGACTACATATTTTGTTTGAAAATTTGATATTACTGAATCTCCTCAATTTCAAATAATATGAACAGTCGACTTAAAATTCTCCCTTATATTTTATTTGAAAATATAATATTCTTGATCCCTGATATATTTAAATTTATTTGACAAGATTAGCTAAATTTAATCAAAACAAAAAAAGTATCTTGGACCTATAAATAATTGTGCTATTTTTGTTATATTTAGAACAGGAAATGAACACAATATAGCTTTTACAATAAAATGAAGTTCACAGTTCACTAGTGATGGGTCGCTCGTGAGCGAGTCATTCAAATTGAACGACTCTTGAACGAGAGCTGTGAACGAATGACTCGCTTCGCGAGCGAGTCATTCACACCACCATTACTCACGACTTTTTCGCTCTCGTACATCTGCTCTGGCAAGAGTCAGGAGTGTTTGTCATTCCCGACTCTTCATGAAAGACTTAAGTGAGCCAGCTCGCGTCAACGAGCTGGTTCGACCCATCACTACAGTTCACACTTTACATCGTTGCCATAGGACAAAGAGGTAATGGCTATGTCTTGGAAGAATATTGACTGTTTCTGCCCAATCCCTCGACCTACCCAAGAGGGATAAAAAGGATACCTTCTTCCAAATATATATATTATATTTTCACATCCAATGTCCATTTCCTGTGTTTGTCCTTTATGTTATTCCTTTTACATGTCCCTATTTAAGTGTCCTATCGTTTTTAAACTATTTCCTTTTTCTCCCTTGTGTTGCACATTTTACACTCCCCCAGATGAGTTCTGATAGAATGAAACCTAAGGCGGGAACGACCGATTTTCTTCAAAAGGCAGCAGTACGTCCTTGTCCAATGGTAGCAATGTTAAGTGTGTTGATTCCCCTTTATATGTTTCTAATAAGGATCTGCGAGTATTCATATTTCACTAGATCAACAGATACTCAAGCTCAGGCTCAACAGATTTATGGGTTTGCAATTTGGAGCTTCTTGATAAAGATTATATCTTCACCTTGAGTTGTGTGTCTGATAACAATGTACGAATAATACAAAATTTTAATATTTGTTTAATATCAATGTCTAAAATTTTTGTATTCAAACTTTGAATATTCAATTCTGAAATTCCAAATTATAGGTGCATTTTTAAATATTTAAACACAGATATTGGTTTAGACACTTTGATCACATATTATAAATTAAACAATGATTTGGAGTGATGTGTACTTATTTCAGTTATTTTAATTATTCACTTTATCTGTTTGTTCATTAAAACCAAATAGAACTATCCTTTGTCAAGAAATCACGAGATTTCATCTAGTTGACCACCATCTTAATTGTTTGTGTGTGTTAAGGCTGACAAGTCAAACTCCCAATTTTTTGTACAAGTCATACAATACTTAATCCCCTCCTAGTTTCAGGTTTTTTTCGGTCCCCTACCATAGATAATGAGGCCTGAATATTTGAAAATTTGGGTGAGCGGCCATGTTTAGGACTTAAAAATCCCCCCCCCCCCCNCCCATATTTTATTAAGTCTTGAAATTTCACGGAATAAGACATTGGAGGTAAGTTAAAATATGGTGCCCTTAAAAAGGCTTAAAAACTGCATTTTTAAAGAAAACCTAAGCTGAACTTCAGGCTAAATTTCGGCCATTTAGGTTACATTCAGATAATACTTACAAAGACATGAAATGTAGTACACTTTAAGAGCATAAAAAATGGTTCCAGTCCCAAGTTTTGAGATCTTTTAGTTCCCAAGATATTCTAGTTTTTGTAATCATCAAAATACATCAAATTTGGCGTCGGCCATGTTGGAAAGGTGGCCGTACCCGGAAAATGGGTAGGAGTAAAATAAAACTTTTTTTTTAAACTACTGGAACATATGTGTAAAATGATTTTTGTCTAGGGGATTTAATTTGGAATGACCCTGACACCAACAAGAATCAATGATAACCAAAGTCTGGATATTGTATAGCCGGGTGGCTTTTAAGTGATTTTACCTCTTTTTTTGAAAAAGAGGCATGTTGTTAAACATCAGTTAATGATCACAGTACCTTCTTTACAGGTCAGAGTATGAACAGAGCCATGTTTCTATGAAATGACAACTCGGGGTATCTCCTGCTGCCATTCCCCCTTAATTGATCCCACATTTGAAGCCACCTATCACTGACTGCCTTCAAATATGAATGAAGGATGACCTTGGGCACAGTAAGATTCCTAGATAGCTCAGTGGTAGAGTATTGGCGTACTGAGCCAAAGCTCCCGGGTTTGATTCTCACGTCCAGGTGATATTATTCAAGTTAAAGAATACGGTAGATGCGGTTATAACCATAACTAGACAAAATAATAGCTTTGCTATTTAATCTATCTTAAAAACAACTGTGTTAAAAGAGATTTGTGGTGAGTATTAAAAGGAAGAAAAATGATGAAATTTCACGGAATAAGACATTGGAGGTAAGTTAAAATATGGTGCCCTTAAAAAGGCTTAAAAACTGCATTTTTAAAGAAAACCTAAGCTGAACTTCAGGCTAAATTTCGGCCATTTAGGTTACATTCAGATAATACTTACAAAGACATGAAATGTAGTACACTTTAAGAGCATAAAAAATGGTTCCAGTCCCAAGTTTTGAGATCTTTTAGTTCCCAAGATATTCTAGTTTTTGTAATCATCAAAATACATCAAATTTGGCGTCGGCCATGTTGGAAAGGTGGCCGTACCCGGAAAATGGGTAGGAGTAAAATAAAACTTTTTTTTTAAACTACTGGAACATATGTGTAAAATGATTTTTGTCTAGGGGATTTAATTTGGAATGACCCTGACACCAACAAGAATCAATGATAACCAAAGTCTGGATATTGTATAGCCGGGTGGCTTTTAAGTGATTTTACCTCTTTTTTTGAAAAAGAGGCATGTTGTTAAACATCAGTTAATGATCACAGTACCTTCTTTACAGGTCAGAGTATGAACAGAGCCATGTTTCTATGAAATGACAACTCGGGGTATCTCCTGCTGCCATTCCCCCTTAATTGATCCCACATTTGAAGCCACCTATCACTGACTGCCTTCAAATATGAATGAAGGATGACCTTGGGCACAGTAAGATTCCTAGATAGCTCAGTGGTAGAGTATTGGCGTACTGAGCCAAAGCTCCCGGGTTTGATTCTCACGTCCAGGTGATATTATTCAAGTTAAAGAATACGGTAGATGCGGTTATAACCATAACTAGACAAAATAATAGCTTTGCTATTTAATCTATCTTAAAAACAACTGTGTTAAAAGAGATTTGTGGTGAGTATTAAAAGGAAGAAAAATGCATTTTTTTAGTGAATGATTGGTAAAACTTCAGAAATTTGACAAAATTCCCTAATGTTTACCTGTGTTTTAGCTCATTGAACACCCTCTACTCTAAGAGTGTAGGCATGTAAAGTACAAATTTTCTCAACCTTGTGTTAAAATGACTCAATGAAACACTGCCTACCTCTAACAAAGTGTCTGGAGAGGTAGATCCATGATTGATTGGAGATGACTTACGGCCATCTGAAACAAAATAAAGTCAGTCGAAATGAAACGGAACAAAGAGTGGCTTCAATTATAGAACTTAGGGCTTTTGAAAGGTTTTAATTTCTTACCTTTTATAAAGATTGGTAATGTCATGAAGTGTTGTGGCAAATGATTACATATGGTTAAAATTCAACAGATTTACCTAAATTTGAATGAATTGAATTTCAAGTTGGAAAAATAAGATATTTTGCCTTTTATTTATTTATTTGCATTTGAAACAGTGATCTTTGCATAACATTATATTTCAATTTGCTTTATCAATGCATAAAATGACCAAATAATCTTTAAAAGATAAGCATAGGAGACTCCCCTCAATACAACCAATTGAGGTTCAAAACCTATTCTTGTCTTCAGTAATGAAGCCTATTGCGAGAATGACGCCTTAAACAGTGCAGCCACCAAAGCAAAATAAATGTTAAACTAAATTAAAAATATTAATAACTGCTAAACTAAAGATTGTAATGACTCCCTCTCTGCCTCTCTCACTTTTGTCTGCCAGTGGGTGGGTTTTCTTCCTGGACATAGAATCAGGGGAAAGTAGCTAGTCAAGGTCAACTATTTATAGCCATCAGCCTGTCTGTTGTTAGCAACCAAACCAAGATTACAGGTGTATTCAATTAAATAACCTTTACGGGGTATCAATTCTAGAAAACATTAAAGGGGCTTAAAACAGAGATGTTTCCAGGGGTTTCAAACATAGATAATATTTAAAGGCTAACAAACCTAGGAAACATTTAAGGGGTATCATGCCTAGATAATGTTTAAAAATGTGGTGACCCAATGGCTAAATAATTTTATAGTAAAGGAAACTGATAAAACTAAGAAAAAGGAAAATAAACTATTAACAGTAAATTTGATGAAGAAAGCCCACCTAGTGAAATAGGAAAAATGCACAAAGGTGACTTCTTCCTTTCTTCTGTCTTCTATAGTAGAAATAGTCACGCACACACACACACATTTTAACACAAATATAATAATATACAAATATTATTCTATTTGTGTTAAAATGTGTGTGTGACTACTTGTACTATAGAAGACAGAAGAAAGGAAGAAGATGTCACCTTCGTACATTGGATTCTTCCCACACTTTTCCTCTTTACCTAGGTGGGCTTTCTTCTTCAAATTTACTCTTAGTAGTTTATTTTTCCCTTTTCTCAAGTTCTATCAATCTCCTTTAGTATAAAAAAAATTGATAGTCTTCAAGTGGTATAAGATTTAAAACATTTAAGGTGTTTCAAACTGAGAGCCTTTAAGGTGTTAAAATAAAGAACATTTAAAATTGAAGAGGTTTCAAACCTTGACGGCATTTAAGAGGGGTGAAAAATATCTTTATTTTTGCACTCTTCCTATTTAAATATAAAATATTTTCAAAAGAGATTAACTAATAAAAATATTGTATTAAAATGCGTTATTTGATTTGTATTATTCAATATTTGTTTAAACTGTTGCTATTTGTTTCAACACAAACTATTCACACACCCCAATCTATATTATGCATGATATTTATCTCATGCAGAGGGATGAAATTTTAAATTAATTAAAAGCAGGTTAGAAATAAATAAAATTAAGAGATTTATTTTGTGTCTGTTTGATGCTAGTGGTAACCAAGCAATTCATTGCATGATTACCCCAGGCAATGCCGGGTACTTCTGCTAGTAAAAAATATTTAAAATATGTTACCTAGTTCATAGAGGTTTCCTTCCTTTTCCACAAATGCAACAAAATGAAAGAAAACTGGTTCATTCTCGTCTGGTGCCTGCAAATACACAAACAAATTTATTTATATTCAACATTATTCTTGTGCAATTTCATTTTACAATCTTAGATTAATTGGCCACACCCTTTTCCCCAAGCACTACCTCTGTAGGGCCATTTTGAACAGCCTTAGGTACTACCAAACAAATTTGGCACCTTAGAACGGTGAAAGATGTGTAGTTACTTGATATATAAATGAACCTTTTTAATCTAACCTCAATCATAATGATAAAGTTATAACTTAGAGCAAAAACTTTATCCTAAATAAAATGTTCAAATCAACTTAAGAGTTTTTTTTTATATGAGTAAACCATGTTTAAGCTAAATTTTTTTTAAAACTAGTTATGTGTGTTATACCTCACATGGTATGCACCCCACAATTGTTAATTTAACAGCTGGTCAAAAAATGTCTATACAAATACTTCTGTGGGAGTACACGAGATAGATAATATGGTCATGTAATGATAATGGAAAAGGAGAGAATACCAGAGAGAATGGCGGATATGATTTAAAAATACCGCAAGGGAAACCAAGGGATGGGAGAAGCAGATAAAAAGTGTGCAAGTGAGAGGAGAAGAATGGGAGAAGCAGAAGTAGGGTTGAAGGATAGAGTAAGAAGAGGCATTATACCAAATTGACCTGACTAAGAGCTAGAAACAGTTGATTTTTATTTGTACTTCGATTTTAAATAAATTAAGATTATTTTTGGTCTGCTATTACACAATTGGTAGGAGGATGAGAATGCATAAAACTAATGCATAAAACTAACTAATCTAACATATTAAATTGTAATTTGACATTATGATATCCATGCACAGACAAAATAATATTTATTAAAAGGAGTTTAAACTATAAATAAAATCCATGTTATGTTACTAAATATTCGGTACCTCAGTTTGTCCTTCTAATGCCACTTCCTTGTGAGCAGTAATGATGCCCCCAGCTTTAGACAGGAGGTATTCACCTCGTTCTTCAGGGTTCATCTGAATGGTGTCATCAATGAACTGCTTCAAGTGACCATCTCCAAGCTGAATCCTAAAAAAAACCCATCAACATTGTTGACTTGTTTCCTCAGTCTGCCATAATAGTCTCAAAGATGATCATGAAAATATATTTTCACTACACAGCTGACGCTTTACACAGATAAGACATTTGAACTAAAACTTCACATTCAAACTTGAGCTCAATGCTTAAGAGATCAGCATTAATAACAAGGTGATTTGAACATTAATCTTACTTATATGTGCGCAAGTTAATGTTATTTAATTAATTATGGTTATTTGGGATATAGCACTTGCCTAATCTTTCTTTAAATTAGGAGCAATAGCCAGCACATTTAACTTGGTCATATTGGAATAAAAAGTGTTAGATAAAACATTCAAAATCACACAAACACATATTTAAGGACAAGTTTAATTTGACAGAGAGCTTCTTCAGATTAAGAGAGCGGGCTCATGTTCTTGGTTGGACTGAAATATTGGCTGTCAGCAGCTGATTACACTCTAAAGATAGCAGCACTTGGATTAAATAGAAATCTAAAAAGAGTTTTATAATATACATTATTATTACACAAAAAAAAAGTGTTTATAGGAAGGAGAGGAATTCACTATAGGTTGAAGTTAGGGGCCATTAGTGATTTGGCCACAGAGTGGAAACAGTTGATAACGTGGACCCCTTTATAGTATGCCCTTTAATTTGTATGAGAGAGGTCTGGGGTCCATTCTTAGGCACACACCTCAAATATTCAGCACTGTTCCATATAATTAGAATACAAACGGGACCACAGGGAGAGTTCCATGATTTCCCTTCAAAACAGTGTTCGATTTTTAACCACAATCATATTTGGCGTTCCATCACAAGGCAAAAATAAATTCTAGAAAGTTAAATGAACTTACTTATCTGTGTTGTTGGCCACACTGTGAATCAACGCGATAGTTCCACAAGCATTGCTGATCACTTGCTTCAGGAAGTACACTTTATCAGAAACAATTTGATCCTTTTCAGTCCCATCTTCTTTAGTAGCATTAAAGTCTGTGAACTAAAACAAGGGTACCTCAAACACAATTTGAAAGCAGGAGTTATATAAAACATCTTTCCACTGTAAAAATATTTTATTCTGTATCAAAAACAGTTATAAACAATATAATGTTTACTCAATTTTATTTTAGACATAGTGGTACTCCTATAACATAATTAAGCAAATAAAACCCCAATAAATAACTACTTATATGTTTCATCAACAGGAGATTTAAGAAGTTTGGAAACAAATAGGATGTACAAAAAGTTAAAGCAATGCATCTTTCACATAATTTTATGCGATTTTGGGAAAAAAACAAACTGAAATAAGGGTTGGTTTGTATTAATTTGTATGGGGACCTCTAATTTGTGATTACTCTTATTTCAAGTGTACAGATATCTGTAGGCACGAGATGTTGAGACCATACTCTGGGCTCTGCTAGATATTATTAGCACCGCGTCTTACTACCCGTTCAGGTTATACACACTTACGCTAATGTGTAATGGTAGGGTGATTGTGAAATGAAATGGAGGACCTACAGTTAAACTTGGGATCCGATACACTGTGGAGGCGTGGCATTCCACACACTCTCAAATTGTGAATAATACATGTCTTGTCACAGTTGAAGGAAGGGTTTGGCAATCAGATATATCTGTGCTGAGACCAAGGTTGATAGGGAAATACCCCTTCTGTCACTTCATAAACCTCATCTAGGCTACTTAATTCTACAGTTCACTTTTAAATCTATCCAAAGACCCATATTAAGATTTCAGTTATATATTACAAATTAACTAATATTCTCGTATTTTTACTAGATTTTGCAAAATCCCAGGTGTTTTCCCAGTATTTTCCCGGCTCTCCAGGTGCGTGGAAATCCAGCACTCGCTATCTTGTGCTCTTCTTTACTATAATGAATGTACTCCCTCAACCTTTCTTGGTCTTGCACACAGTGGGTACTCTTTCACTGCCGTATCATGGTGTCTACTCAACTTGTTCTAAGAAATTCCCAACTCATAAGTATGTCACACCCTTATCTAACCCCCATCCCCCTCCCCACCTCAACCACACACAAGTCTTATTATTCGAGATGAAAGTTATTTAACAAAATTAAATAAACATGCTTCTGTAGTTGTATTAACATAGTCTACTAGGAACTAAGAAATTACAACATATGTTACACAGTTACAATAAAAAAAATTGTTTGTATAACATTGTAATAGTGATTATTATTATAATATTTCATAATTTGAGTAAAACCATACGTTTCCGATTTTGTTGTGATTTACAAAATTCTCGTCTTATTCTCACCCCTGACCACTTCAAATTCCCAACTAATTCCTGTTTTCCCAGATGGTAGACACCCTGCATAAGAACCTTTCAATAATAGAAGTAATTAGTTTAAAAAATACCAGCAACAAATGATGAATACCTTTACAGACCAGGGAAACAGCAGCAAAACAGCCAGCACTGGCCTAGGAACAACGGCCAGGATATCAGCATCTAGTCCGTATACATCAACCAGTTGCCACTTGGCAGGCACTCCAAGGTTGTGAAGGAACTGAAATGGCAGGATAAACATAGAGGTCTAGTTAGTATTTTAGTACGGGTGGACAACTTGGTTACGCAAAGCTAGTGTTGTTTTCAATAGCATTTTTGCTCTTTGAAGGTTTTTTTTTCCAAAATAATGAATATTTTGTTTTTGATGGAATTGGAGTTGTCATTCAAAGTGACGAATCTCTTATTGCCAACAGAAAAATCAAAAAGGTTGGGGCTGCATGTAAACGTTGGGTATTGGGTTTTTTAAATACCAGTGCCTCATAGCGTCAGGGTGCAATTATTTACATATCAAACAGATCATTGAAGATTTTCTAAAAATATAAAATAAAAATATCTATTGTCTAGAACCAACCTTTTGACAGATTGCTGGAAAGCATGTGAACATGGAAGGATGTGTCACTTTATGTCCATTTTATTGCTAACCACAAAAAAAAAACTTTGTTGACCAGAAAACAGGGAAATGTACAAATAACGTAGCAGGTTATTTGTCGAGGCTTAAAGGTTTCTGTAGAAATCTAACGGTTCTATGATCCAAATTAGTCTGAGTACATTGATAGGTTTATTTGGACATCCATGTACAGGATATTAAGTTTCCCCTTTCAAGGCCATGTTGAAAATTACATTTAGGTGAATGAAACTTTTTTATTTAATTTTACATGTTTTATGTTTGCAAAACTTTATAAAAAAAATCAATATTTTGTTACTTAAAAAAATGCTGAAAATGAGATGGAAATACGTTCCTAGATCTACTGCTGTTACTTGAAACCGCGAATAGTACCAAACTATTCTCACTTGGCGCATGGTTTGAAACTTTTTAACAAGTTTTTTCCTTTGATTAAACATTTTTTTAAATGGTGCAGGGGTAGATACTGAATCATCAGATATGGGGGCCCTATTTATGTTTAATTTTATGGTGGCCGATTATATTTGGATAAAATGTGAACATTTTAAAATTTTTATCTCGTGCACTATAAGGCCGAAAACATAGTTTCAGACACGGCTTGGAACCAGGTGACCGATGCTATGGGATATCACCATAAGGCAAAATATGAAATTCATGAAGCAAAACAAAATTTCCTCCAATAGCTAATATGGAGACAGGTTAACTTTCTCTACTACCCTTTGTCTTCTTTTACTTGAAGAGGCAATGGTGGAAACTGGTCAAAAGGTCAAAATTACTGATTTTACTGACCAAAAAAAGATTTAAAAAACATGAACAAATACTGACCAACTTATTTACAGCCCAACAGCAAATTAGTATTTGTAAGTAAATTTGGAATTCATTAAAAAAAATAATTTAAAAAACATGCGGTGCTAATAATAATAATAATAATAATTTGAAAATACAAAGTATCACTAACCATCCGAAAGACGCTTCTGTTTGGAGAAGTTTTAAATAAACAACTTAGGTGAAAGCAATGTTTAAGAAACAGAAGTATTATAAAATAATAAATCTGGCAGATTTTAAAGAAATACAGGCTGCTAAAGGTTTTATCAAGACATTCTGTAATGCAATACAAAAGTTTTAAGGCCTATGAAAACAGCTTTATATAAATGGATGACAACACTAAATGTTTTTGGGCAAGTAAGAATGCATGACTATGAAAAAATAAATAAAAATGAAACTATTAGAAAAATTAAATCTTTTATATCTTGACCTTACCTCAGGATTAAATGTCATCTTGAATGAAGTTTTAGTGGGCCTTTTGTCGGTTTTTTCCCTTCTTTCTTTGCTGAAACGAGCGATTCAGAGTAGGGCCTACACCTCAAATGTGGTGCTACACTAAATAAATGACTACCTATACCAGATTGGAATGGGCCAGTTTTATAAGAAAGACCAGCCCATTCCATTCGAGTTAGGCAGGTGTCCTCTTGTATTTAGTGTAGCACTGCACTTGAGGTGTACTCAATCTTACTATGAAATTGGCCCTTAGACTTCACGATTGGTGTTTGGGTTCTTGTCAAATATGACCACAATTTGTACCCGGTAAAAGTGATCAAGTTAATGAAAGTGGGATATTAGTAAATGAAATGGAGTCTACATGGACTCCGGGACGATACGAGTGGCCAACCAAACAAGATATATATAATGTGTAACCTACAAGAGAAGTGATGAGAAGCATAATATAGAGATTCCTTTGACAAAAGAGTCAGCCAGTTTTATTTACCTTGTGTGAAACTGGTGTAAATCCATCTGGCCCTCTAGATTAATTTTTGGTTTATTATATCATGAAGTCATCTGGAAATAATTGTATCACTTAACAAATTACAAATGTTTTGTATAACACCGATCTAAATAATTTTCTAATCCCACTCAACATCCCTTCTGTGTGAAATATCATTCCCTAAAAGCAACATTATTCCCTCACTTATCAAAATATGTTGAGTTTTTATAAATGATTTGTGTGTGTATATATGTGTGTGTATATATGTGTGTATATATATGTGTGTATATATATATTAGGTGTAGGCATATGTAGAGATAAAAAAATAACTGAATTAAAAAGTATTTTTAATCTTACAATTTTAATAATATTTAACAATTATGGCACTGTTTGTTACATGATGACCCACTCCACACTTTGTGATTATTTATGCCTACCTTATGAACTCTGTAGGCTAGAAGTTTTATTATTATTAGCACCGTGTCTTACTACCCGTTCGGGTTATACGCACTTACGCTAATGTGTAATGGTAGGGTGATTGTAAGATGAAATGGAGGACCTACAGTTTAACGTGGAATCCGAACCACGGTGGAGACCTGGCATTCCCCACATTCACAAGATGTCTTGTCAGAGGTTAAGGAAGGGTTTGGCAATAAGATAAATCTGTGCCAAGACTTGAGGATTGAACCCCAGACCCCCAGCACAGAAGTCTGACACCTTTCCCCTAGACCACCAGGTCACCAGCTAGAAGTTGAGCAGTGGTGACTCATCATTTATAGGCTGTGTAGCAGATAACATGGTCCTTTGTGCTGTTGTGTGGGGAAGCTATTGTCTTATCAGCAGG
>CABFOV010002408.1:50138-78586 GCA_902141375.1 Timema poppense
AATTATTATTATTAGCACCGCGTCTTACTACCCGTTCGGGTTATACGCACTTACGCTAATGTGTAATGGTAGGGTGATTGTGAGATGAAATGGAGGACCTACAGTTTAACGTGGAATCCGAACCACAGTGGAGGCCTGGCATTCCCCACATACAAGATGTCTTGTCAGAGGTGAGGGAGGGGTTTGGTAATCATATAAATCTGTGCCGGGACAGAGGATTGAACTCCGGCCGCCAGCACAGAAGTCTGACACCTTACCCCTAGACCGCTAGGTCACCTGTTCTGCTAAGATTATTTACACCAATACTGAATATCAATTGTTTATTAATAACTATTGGAAAATATGCTTTAGAGAATAATAATACAGTAGCCCCATGGCTTCTTTGGTGCTGACTGACAGCTCACAGCTTTGAAGTTACCAGACCAAATTATGTATCCCTACGCCGAACCATATAATCTGCAAAAACATGTGTTTAGCAACTGTCACTTCTGACAGTCAAAATGTAGGTATATACCTAAATGTTAAGTGTCAGAAGTCCGCTATGAGCTGTCAGTCAGCACTAGAGAAGCCATGGGGCTACTGTAGTTTGTGTAATTAATACAAAAATATATTTTATGCATAACCGGCGAAAGTTGGAACTAGAGTGTTAGTTTTATCAACGGTATGAACTTATATATTTATTTATCAGGTTATGTAATCTTTGCATAGCCTGCAACCTAGATGGTGGTTTTTTGTGTGTTTTGATCACTAAACTCCAAACTGAAAAAAAAAAAATTTAAATTTTACTTTAATCTACATAATATCCGAAAATGATTAATTTCAGGTGTACTAATAATTGCCTGATAATTCATCGGTACCCACATTGGTACACCCCCTAGTATCTACATCCTAGCTCTTCAAAATTATTTTCTTCTTAACCCTCGAGCAAATGTACTGGGGTATAAGATACCTCAATCTTATATTTGTTAGTGTGGTAATACTGCCAGGTGCACAAGGAGCGTGTTTTTTTTCTACTCCTTCATTGGGACCTTGACTGACTGCTGGTATAGCTGGAATAAACCAAAGTAACTAGCCTGTAAATTAAAGATATTGAAGCAAACTCATTGCTGGTGCATAACAAACCCCACAAGATCAATCAAGTAGAATTTTTTTTAGATAATCAAGCCTTGAACTGAGCTTTTAGGCAACTGAATTTTTTGAATTATTTGTTTAATTGTTTATACTTGATTTTTAAAGTTACAAGGCTTTTTCAGTGCATAGGGAGATAGCTTGAATTACTATTTATTTCAGTTTACCTGCATATGATCTAAATAAATATCCAATTGATCTTAAATATATTTATTTTAGATTTGCAGATATTGTTCAAAACGTGTATTTTGGATTAAAAAAATTTAACTGACTTTATTACAGAGGTTTCCAACATTTTGTAGTTTAAGACCAACTTTTCTCTCTGCGGCCATCACGACCCTTTGATAACTTAAAAGCGTACAAATCTTGGTTTTTAAGTTTTTTCACTGTGTATTACTACCAGCCTGGACTATCTACAGTTAACTACACCAGTGGGATAGGTATAATTTAAAGGAAATATACATTTATTTGCTTGGAGGGATATTTGGATAAACTACCTCTGGCCAGAATTAAAATCCTTACTTCACCTTCACCAACAAACCAAACGAAAAGAGTGTGACATTAAACCCGCATGTCCACTAATGCTTGTTTTAATTATTATAAATTGCTTATAGTAATTATTATGTGCGACTAATATGTAGTAAAATGAAATAAACAAGCCCGGGGGTTGAGAGATAATTTTATATTATGCTAGCAGCATTACAAGGCTGCCACAATAAACAAGTCAGCAAGAAGCTATCAGAATGGAATAGCCAAAAGGAACCTACACAGTAACTAGGTCTTTAGCAATCTAACAACTTACATTTCTACTAGAATTACACAGCTTCCTATAATCATTAACATCCTTAAAAAAGTAAATACTAAGCTAAATCGTGCTGCGGCCCCCAGGTTGGAAACCGCTACTTTATTATAACACTCTTAGAAGCAATATTTAGTTAGTTAGCTTCCGGAGAAGTAGAAATCGCTCGTAACTTTATAAAAAAATTAGCAATTTGGCCATGTTTATTTAGAAACATTTTCAACTGTTAAATCAACAAAAAAATAGAATTTATCAATATTTCTATATTTCTACAGTATTTTGAAACCTGTCTACAAATGTCCAGCTTCATAACCTCATAGATGTTGCCCTAAAATGTTAATATTGGTATGTCAATAAACTATTCAAAACTTGTAATTTAGAGCATGAGGGTGAAGTCCCTTGAAATGTTATTAAATAACTTAGAGCAAGTTCTAGATCAGCACTCTAAACAACAGGGTTATACAAAGTTTCATGCAAATTGGGTTATACAATGTTTCATGCAAATCGAACACTAAATAACAAATTTAAAAACGTTTCTAAAATTTGAAACTGTTAAAGAATGAAAAAAAAAAACCTTTAGATTTTGTTAATGTAGTCATCTTAATAAAATGAAAAATTATAAGAGTTGTAGTAATGCAACACAGCCCTATTACACCTCTTTTCATTGTTGCTTTGAGCCTATTTAAATTGCTATTTAAAGCCTATTTTAATAAACAATGAAATAAGATGCATCAATTAAATTCAAACTAGTATGGATGCTTGCTAGAAAAATGAGTATATTTCAGAAGTCAAACATCAACACTAACCTCAATGTCCTCATTTCATCAGTCAAAGCTTTTGATAAGAAAACAACTAAATGTTGCATACCATTTACTGCATTTATGCCTTCAAAATTTAATAACACCCTAATTAAGGCATTGGCTGTACAACATATAATTTGAATCATAAAACTGTAACAGTCTAGCAGCCACGAACGTCACAATTAAAAACACTAACCATCAACAAAACATTGGCTAACAATGCTGCCCGAGTAAAATTTTGCTACTGGACAGTTCATGTTATCTTACAATTCATTTCCATACGGCATGCGGTATAAAGTGACTGGTCGTTGTCTCCGCCTACTGACAACGGGGCTACTAGACTACTTGATTAACTAGGCTTTCTACAATTTACTACAGAAGGAATCTCCTTTTTAGGTTTGATGATTTTTGAAGTTGGGATTTTTGGTAGAGTAAGGATCAACAATTTGGAAATTTTAAATTTGTCAGCAAACGTCTGCGGTTAAAGACTTTCATAATATAAAGTAATGGGTGTATAGAATAAGCCTAAAATTTCCCAACTCTAGATTTAAAATCTCACAAAATTTCCAACTTTCAAGCTTTTAGCAAACAAGGGGGGGGGGAGGAGGGTACCACTAGTCCCCTAGTGTGGTGCCCCTGATGCCTTTGAGAAGTTAAATTCACAAGTTGTATGCAGATAAAATTAAATTAGTTTTAGTAAATGTATATGTGCTCATAATAAAAACAAAAAGTTAAATTTTAACTTACTTACCTTTTTTTATGGTGATTTCCGCAAACGTTTGTAAAGTAAATTGCAGGAATTTTCAGGCAAGGACCAAAGGCAATTCAAGGTTTGATTTTTTTTTAGATTTTTAAAAAGTTTATTTGACCCTTTATCAATATAGATTATGATTGTATTGGATGTGTATTCACATTGTATGTGTATTAGTAGACCTAACAATTAGTGAATTAATAGCTTAACAGTTTTTTTCATACTATACTTTTTTTTTAAAGAGTTAGTCATAAACTGCAATTTTATATTTACTCACACAATAATAAAGATTTTAATTCAATTAGTTTTTATTTATTTAGTTGGATGTGTTTAAATCAAATCTAATAAAAACAAATCATACACAAAAATATTATTTTATCCACACAAGTATAAATGACTCCTATGGAAACTAACTGGTGTAAAAAAGTACTTCACACACTTGCTTATGTTAAATATATACCAGCGACTTAAGGGTTAATCTTAGCAATGGAAAAATAGAAAAGGTTAAACTTAATAATGGAAAAAAAGAAATGATTAAACCGGAAACATAATATATTGTTACTTTGAACGAGGAAAGACTAAATAATTTAATTGTGCAATACCTTAATGTATTGTATGCTATCAAACTTCAGATTAATACATGAGCTTTATGTGAATCATAAATTTAAATAATGGCTCAAACCAAACCTTCACCTGGTTTAATGGTCAAATATTACATTATTCCCCATGTTTGTTTTTTTTGACATCGCGTCTTACTACCCTTTCAGATTATCCGATTTCCCCCCCATTTTATATATTACCGCATATTCTCCTAATTATGTTTAAAATGCTGAGCAACGAAAACTTAAGGCCTTTAACTACCATAAGCTAGGCATATCCATTATTGATGTTAACTATATAAGCCTTTAGCATATAGATAATTTTCAAGTAGGTCTTGATCAAGTTTAGATACAAAAAATTGGGAATCTTTTAAAAAAAAAAAATGTTTAAAACTAATTGTTAATGGTTTTTGAAGCTTTTCTATAAATATTTTGGAAGCTTATTGATTATGATTATCTTTACTACTTTACCAATAGCTGTCTGAAGTATCTAATGTAGATTCAAATCGGAAACGGTCTTATCGTCCTCTCCTAAAAATAACTCACCTTGTTCATCACCTAAATAAAACAAATAACACATTGTAATTAGAATAAAATATATTGACAATATACCGGCAAAATGAAAGACATTAAAAGATGCTTAACCGAGTCAATATATAAATACTTACATCTGGGTTAGATTCAAGAGGTATCCACGCCATATTTAAGAATGTATTTCACAGCAATAAGAATAAATATCTAGAAGTATATTTTTGCTCTCGTAGTTTTACGAGAATTGGATTAAATGCCAATGTTGAACTGGAAGTTCGATTTTTCTATTACAGAGTACAGACATGCGAAATGGTATGCACTTGTATGATTGGTTATTGGTTGAAGGATTTTCATTGGTTTATATTTCTGCCAACGAGCACAAACCATAATGACCTAAAAGATAAACTTCTGTGCCGTAATAAAAATATAGATTACGCCTTATAGTTCATCTTTATCCGTTACGCATCTCTATTTTATTTAATCTAATAATGTTAATGCTATTTAATTTTATTTAGGTTTAAAAGTTAAAAATAAGTCACACGCTATTAGTAAAAATACCAGTTAAATTTAAATTAATTTTTTTTAAGTTTATTATAGTTACAATATTATTTTATACATCGGAAATTAAAATTAATTTTTAGAAGGTTTTCGTAAAATACTTGAAAATGCAATAGAATTAGTTAAATTTTAAGGGCCTTCTATGCAATTACTGTGGTAGATGTGAGAAATTGTATGACATAAACTAATAAACCACATTAAGCTATAATGATTTTCCCTTCTTCTTTAGCACCGTATCTTACTACCCATTCGAGTTATACGTTTAAAATGATACGGTAATGTTAATATTGTAATAGTAAAATTGAAACGCACAAACCTTATAAAGCTTACAGATGTTTTAAATAATCATTAAATATTTTCTAACAATCTTTGAAGAGTTTGCAACTAGGCCTAATAGTCACGGAATACGGACACGTACAAATATCAATGTACAATTGGCAGCATAAAGCCAACAATTGAGTCGATGGTGGTTGGGTTAGCTGATGGCTCATGACTTAAAATGTTCACATAATTGTCGTTGACGATTTATACATGTCCATCATAGTCTCCAACTTCCCTGGGCACAGGACGATTCCTGGATAGCTCAGTAGTTAAGGCATTGTCGTACTAAGCCAAAGATTCCAGGATTGATTCCCGTGCCTAGGTGTTATTTTTCAATTTAAGCAACGTAATGGTCATTTAGCTAACACTTAAAAGTAACCTAAAAATTTTACATAAATGTTTCACTAAATATTTTTCCACGTCATAGTTAGCTCGACTACGATAATGTAGTTGAAACAATGATTAAATTCCTTAGTATTCAAACAATTAGCATATTATCAACATAATGAGAAAATAAGTTTATATTGTAGTTATGGTGTAAATAATAGATGACTCCTCACGTTTGGATAATGACTAGCCCAAATAAGATGAACTACTAATTAAAATAGGCATACACACTTCGCAATGAATAACACATAAGCAGGTTGAAAAAATTACATATGAGTATTTACATTTTTAAATTGCACTAATCTTCCTGAACGTTAGGAAGATATATAAGGGAAGTAAGGAGAATCACTAAGCCCATCAACCAGTGGCGTCGCACCGGGGGAGGGGGGAATGTTGGTTAAAAGCTTGTAAGTTGGGAATTTTGTGAGTTTTGAGAGCTGGGTTGGGAGATTTTAAGCTTATTCTGTACTCCATAAGGCCTACTTTCTATTATGAAAGTCCTTAACCATAGAATTGTACAAACAAATTTTAAATTTTCCAACTTTTTATCCCTGCTCTAGAAAAAAAAATCCCAACTTCAAAAATCATCAAACGTTGAAGGGATATTCATCCTGTAATAGATTGTAGAAATCTTAATTAATCAAGTTGTGTGTACATTGTTTTATATTTTGATCAGTACCATTAGTCTCTACTTCATGTTTCAGTCCTCTATGCTATCTCTTTGGATAGTGCCCCTTTATCTAGGTTCTCTATGCCTCGAAATTAGCTATTTTTGTTTTGTGATTTGTTTGCTATTTTGTTGAGGTTTAGACAGTATTTTGGTCTTTTATTATATTTTCTTGACTCCTTCCACCTTCATTAACCTTTCCTCACTCTTGGAGGTAGCAAGAACATACCTGGACCCCTCTAGGTCTATGGTTTTCCCACCAAGTGTCGCTGGCGCGGTTTTTAGTTCTGCCAATTTAGTGAGTCGTGTGCTGAGATTTGATAGACCCATAAGTGATGGTTATAGGTTCCGTGAACTTTCACCTGGAAGCGGTCCAATCTCAGTTATTCGTGTTCTTGTGTTAATGAAATTGACTGCTCCAAGACAATACCAATCAGACAACATAAAGTGAATGTGAGTTGCCTCTACCCATTCCCATTCCACCATATAGTCCATTTGTCCGTGTTCGTAACACTGGTCCTCCAGAGGTTTTTAGTTTTCAGTTCTTGTGATTTACGCTACACAAGTAGTTTAGTAGCGCCGTTGTCAGTAGGCAGATAGTGTATGCCGAATGCAGTATGAAAACGAAGCGCAACTGTTCATCAACTGTTGCTCAACCGTTCCCTAACTGTTTCCCAGCTATTGGCCAACATGGGAAACAGATTGTTGGCAAACATTAAAGAAACATTGTTCCGCATCCAGACTACAATGATGAAACACTTGTTTCCCGTGCGGAGTTCAGTTTAGTGAAAGATGTCTGTTGAGGAGGTGCTGCTATGGCTTGTGCTTTGTATGTAGTTAAGAGCTGTTCAAGAAGAAGAAAAAACGAAAAAAAAAAGGGGGTAGGTGCCGGGTCTTTAAAGTGCTTCAAAATGGTTCATACTACTGTATGCAAATAAGCTTCAGACATAACTAAAGTTCGAAGACAACAGTGGTTTCAGGAACTCCACTCGCATGTCTCCTACAGATTTTGAAATTATTTTACAAATGGTTGGTCCCAGGATAATGAAAAGAAACACACGATATCACTTACTAACCCACGTTTCTTTTTGTCAGAAATGTTGGCCAACATTGTTTCTTGCAACCCATTTCAAATGGATCACGGGAAACATGTTTTCCCCACTGGGAAACTCAAAATCAACATGAAAAAAGTTGCCCAACTTTTTACAAAACAAGGGCAACATTTTGGCAGACAATGTTTCTAGTGGAATGTTTCCTAGTGCGTACTAGGCTTAAGGGAACATGAGCTGGCCAGTAGAAAAATTTCACTTAGCCAGCCATGCTTGAAGTGGCAACACTGTCAGCCAATGTTTTGTTTATTGTTTTTAGTTATGACTTTGGTGGCTGATATATTGTCGCAATTTTATGACTCAAATTATCATATGTTGTACAGCCAATGCCTTAATTAGGGCTTTATTTAATTTTGAAGAAATAAAATTAATGCAGGAAATGTTACTCAACATTTTATTGTTTTCTTATCGAAAGCTCTGACTTATGAAATTAGGACATTAAGGATAGGGTTAGTGTTTGACTTCTGAAATACACACTAATTTTTCTAGCAAGTATCCATACTACAAAGCTAGCTAGATTGAATTGAACATATGTATCTGATTCCATTGTTTACTAAAATAGGGTTTCATGAAAGCAATTTAAATAGGCTCAAAGCAACTATGAAGGAAGAGGAGTAACTTAGGGTTTTCTACATTGTTACAACTCTTATAATGTTTCATTTTATTAAGTAGACAACATTAAACAAAATAAAAGTTTCTTTTTACATCCTCTAGCATTTTCCAGTTTGGTTGACATTTTTAAATTCGTTATTTAGTGTTCGATATATATATATATATATTACATTTCGTATGACCCTGTTGTTTAGATTTCGAATTTGTTGTCAGTTATTTCATAAAATGTCAGTGGAATTCCGTTCACCCTCACGCTCTAAATTACAATATGTTTTGAATTGGTTTTTCAGGTAGCCTACCAGTATTCACATTTTAGGGCAACTTCAATGAGGTTATGAGCAAGGACATTGGAAGACAAGTATCAAAATACTGTAAAGCAGTGTGCTATAATAAAGCACCGGTTTCCAACTTAAGGGTCACAGCGTGTTTTGTGTGGGGTCACAATATAGAGGTTTTAACTCTATATTTACTTTTTAAAGGACTAATGATTATAAGAAGTCGTGAAATTCTAATAGAAATGTAAGTTGTTAAAGTGCTAAAAACTACCAAGTTACTGCTTAAGTTCCTTTTGGCTATTCCATCCTGATAGCTTCTTGCTGACTTGTTACTGTGGCAGCCTTGTAATGCTGCTAGCATAATATAAAATCATCCCCCAACCCCCAGGCTTGTTGATTCTAGATTGTAGATTCTTTTACCACATATTAGTCGCATATAAACATTAGTATAAGCAATTTATAATAATTAAAAAAAGCATTAGTGGACATGAGGGTTTAATGTCACGCACTTTTGGTTTGGTTTGTTAGTGAAGATGAAGTAAGGATTTTAATTCTGGCCAGGGGTAGTTTATCCTAATATCCATACATGCGAATAAGGGTACACTCCCTCTAAATTTTTAACTATGCCACTAGTGTAGTTAAATATAGATGGACCGGGCTGTTAATAAGGCACAGTGAAAGAAAAACTTGAAAACTAGGATTTGAACACATTTAAGTTATCAAAGGGTCACGATGGTGGCAGATAGAAAAGTTGGGGTCATAAACTACAAAATTTTGGAAACCACTGTAATAAAGTCAGTTACATTTTTTACTCTAAAAATACACGACATTAACAACATAGCTGCGAAACTAAATAAATATATTTAGCTCAATTGGATATTTGGCTCAACTGGATATTTAGCTCAAGCCCAGGTAAACTGAAATAAATAATTCAAGTTATTTGATCATGCACTGAAAAATCTTTGTACAGTAGCTCTGTGGCTTCTTTGGTGATGACTGACAGTTCACAGCTGACTTCTGACGGTCAACATTTAGTTATATACCTAAATTTTGACCGTCATAAGTGACAGCTGCTAAACACATATTTTTTAGATCATATGGTTCAGCGTAGGGATACATAATTTGGTCTGGTAGCTTTTCAAAGCCGTCAGGTGTCATCTGCAAGCTGTCAGTCAGCACCAAAGAAGTCATGGGGCTACTGTAGCTTGGAAAATCCAGGACAAACAAATACATTTAAAAATACACTTGTCTAAAACCTCGCTTCAAGGCTTGATTATCACACCAAAATTTCAAAAATTTCCTGGGCGCCTCTTGCCCCCTCTCCCCTCGTTCTCAATATTGTCCATTGCCCTTGTACTCTCCTTTGCCACTTCGGAATTTTTCTAATTTTGAAATGCTCAGAGTTGGGAAAAACACTGGTTCAACCCCTCCCCCCAAATATATTTCGTGCAACGTCCCTGCCATAAATCACAGTACCTCCTTGAGAAAAGAAATTTTGAAACAACTATCCACTGCTACCACCCACTCTACTATCTCTTATCTACGGCCACACTAGACCAAAATGAAAGTGGGGGTAAGCTAAAAAAAAATATAGAGAAGAAAGACATTAGCAACAATTTGGTAACAATATGAATATTTTATTTAATAAAATAACAATTTAAACAATAATTTACATGACCTCAAAAATCCATCAGGGGTTGTGTTGAAAATCATATTAAACCAATGCGCAGTACTATCATACGAATGTTTCCAAACATAAAACATGTTCTTAAGTCAACCAGTTCAGTCTGGAAGAGACAATCACGCGTTCCAACAACTCAATGTCAGTTTCACAACACTGAATATTGACAAAACAACCTAAAGTGTTGACTATCCGAGCAAATTACATTATAAATATCTAGTCAGATATTTATTGAATACAAAAAGAAAAGAACCTAATGGGCATCTTTGAAACTGGTACGAAAGTTTTCTACTACGTTACATTGAATACAGACAAAGAAAAGAAAAAAGGAAAGTTAAATTTAATATCGTACGGATATTTCGGGGAACACAAGAGTTTGTCTTACCGACCATAGGTCAAACTCCCGCAAGACTATTAAATGTTGACACAACTACGGACGTTAACAAGATCCCCACTTGATAATAAAAATTATACAACATACAAAATAAGTCTAGATAAACCACAATTTAATTTAATTAATTAATTTGGAAAATATTCAAAATATTCAGCAAAAGTTTACGTTACTTTACCAAACAATTCAAAATAAGAAAACAAAATATTCAAAATATTCAGAAAAAGTTTACGTTACTTTACCAAACAATTCAAAATAAGAAAACATCGTCAAAAAGATGAATTTACATTTAATAGCTAAATTCAGACAATTCGAATAAAATACTTCTAGCAAAAATCAGTTCAAAAATATGGCAATCTGATATATTCAGTGGCCTCACGGACATTAGCGCCTGATTGGCGGAAAAAAGAATTAGGCCGCAGGACCATTTCATTAGAAGAGGTAAGTCTTAATTCTGTGGAACGCTCAATGGATTCAAGTACACGGTGATTAGCCACCTGTCACATATGTTTATGTGGAGAACAGTAAATGGCCAATTACTGTGCCCATTCCATTTACAATCTGTACAGGAGTTTAATACAGCTCTCAATTTGGAACACTGTAGGACATTCTGTGAATGTATGATTCACCACCACGCTACAGATCCACAATTCATCAGCAGAGTACTTGTAATGGACGAGCAACATTAACCAGAAATGGCGTTGTCATTCTCCACAACTATCACATTTTGGCCGAAACTAGTCCAAATTACATCCTGGAGGTCTATTTGCAATATCAACTCTCCATCAACGTTTGGGTGGTAGTTGTGGGTGATATTCTACTAAGGCTAAATGACATGCCGGCGTGACTACAACGTGACAATTACTAACATTTTCTAAAGACCATTCTTCCCTAACCACTGGACGACAATCCGCTGGAAACATAGCTGGCCATATGATTGTTTCAGAATTGTGCATATGCACATTACGACCATGCAGTGAGATGACATTTTGACTAATTCTATCCCAGGCGATGGTTTGGACGCAATGGGTCTGCTGCATGGCTGGCGCAATCTCTCGATATCACACCTTGGGGCTTCAGGTTGTGGTACTACATGAAGGGAATTGTGGACTACCAACAGTACAACACAAGAACTATGTGGAATGCAAATGTTGCTGCTGGAAATACTGTCCGGAATATGCCACACATTTTCTAATGAACACGACAGTCGTGGTGCATGAGGGCAAAACTGCGTTGCGAGTGCATTGGTGAACACTTCGAACATCTCATATAAACGTGCAATGTCCCACTACACAGGTCAATAAAAGACTATATGTCATAATAGTAGTTTTTGTTTGATCTGACTCTCTTAGTATTTCGATAAAGAAGCGGCCCCAGCAATATTTTGTTGTGAAACTTTAGTTTCTTTTTCATTGTATATTCCACTGCATCACTCTATTGTATACAGTTACCAATCACGGTGTGTATTGGAGACGGGTAGATAAGGGAGTAGGAAATAAGATAAATCATTTGATTAAAAAATAAATCAGAAGGTTTATCCATCAACCATTAGTTCTTGCCAGGAACTGAACCTGAAATCATTAACTCATTAAAAAACTGGCAGCGTTTTTGGATTTATAGGAGCGAAACGCTGACCCCTTATATAACTTCCGTTTTTGAAGGCGAGAAAGAGATAAGAAACAAATAATCTGTGGGGGTGAAAGTTAAAGATTACCGAGTCAAGTGTTGTTGAAGAAGATAAGTGGGGGGTTTGGCAGTTTGGAGTATTCACCAGCTGAACAAGTATGTATGGAGCCGTTAGGTTCTCCCTCTGATACCAGTGAAGTTGGTAGTCATTGCTAAAAACACTGTCATGACAGTTAAAGTACTTGAATATGACAGGAATAGAACGGGGAATCTATGGTTTTGCACAAGAATAACTGCGTGGAAGGGCAGAGGGCACACAGATGTAGGGAGGAATAAGAGAATTAGGGAGTTTAGAGAGAAAGGATGGCGAGGAAAGAGAAGAAGAAGGGACCAATCTAGTTTGTCTGGCTTGTCCCCCTTTCTAACACAATAATGCATACAAATTTTAAAATAAAACACATTTTAACAATATCTTCGAGATTATTTGTTTCTATGACTACTTTGTTAAAAGGAATTATAAAGTTGGTTTTACAGAAGAAGAGTGTTCTGCGTGAGTTTAAAATATTATTATTGTAAAATAATTAATCTCTTTCATAAATGTTGCTATTGGTGAAATACACTGACCTACGAATCGTAGAGTGGTTTAGGACTGTTTTTATGACAGTAACTGTTAGCGTCGATCCTAGTTTGAAGGCCGCTTCATCTTTGACTGCTGTCACAAGGTAATCTATAATAATATAACAGTAGCTACTTCTCTTAACAATAATTTAATCAGCTTAGATGAAAGTCTTGAAATTGAGTCACACTCTTCACGGTATCTAAAGTTTATTCACACATTTGCCGAAAATAAAGAACAAATTCTGCTTGAGTGGCGCAGAAATTTACAAGATACAATATTTGTTTGTATACCCATGATACATTGCAACGCCAACTAAAAAATAACGGTTACCAACAAGTTTTATTTTCGAATCTTTTTCTTTTGTCTTGATATGTTGTATGTCCCCTCCAACCCTGCCCGGCACTTTTAAAGTTCTTCTGTAGCCACTTAACCCGGGACATCTGGATCTGTAGCCAGGACCTTTGACCTCAGACCACTCATTTAAATAAATAAAACCATCCGCCAATTAAGGTTTCCTTGGAGATGTAAACAAATAAAGAAAAACTGAAAAGTCACTGGGAAAGTCAAAGTTTCGTTGAAAACTACTGTTTTTCTCGACATCAAGGATCCCTGACGTTTAAAATGAGAGGTCCTTTGTCGAAATCTGTTTATCCAGTTCCTTGTAATTTATATAACCAGTACGGGCTTATCAAAGTATTTTAAATATTTACTGAGAGAGTACATATCCGTTAAAGTGTATCAAACATATTTTGAGTTTGTTTGAATATTGTTTTAGATAAAATCAGTCAGGATTAATAGTAATTCGTTGTTACCCTTGATAAGGTATTTAAAAGTAAAAACACACGAGAATAAAGGGTCAATGTATAATTATTGGGTTTAGTAGTAGTAGGGTTATAGCAACCCTAGTATCAGACATATATTTGCATATATTTGACATATAGTATGTGTGGCGATGTCGATGACTCGCCTAACCTTAGATTTATTTCACTCCCACTGACTTTTCTGATATAAAGGTGAAACATTTCCTTCCTTAAATTTTTAAACAAAAATTGTGCCGGGCTATAACCTTTTAAGCCCTCACATTAAAACACAGTATATTGTTATAAATACAGCAGTATACGAGTCACTCTACCACCATACAAAACTGCTTTTGACTCATTATCTCTCTGATATCAGCCCTCTGACGGGATCCTAGACGTCCGTCTCCAACCAACTAGACGCTCGTTTTGAACAGCCCGATTCGAAAGCATGACTCTCGCCTGTCGAATAAGTGATGTTGGTGCGGTTGGGCACCAATGGCTGAAGTCTAGACTGTCACTTCCAGAACATACTTGAGCTATACCAACAATTTTCTCCTTCCTTAATCTTTGGTTTGTTTTGTTTGAATATATTAAGGTGCGCATTCACTTGAGCATTCGTTCGTGCGAGTTCGGTTTGTTCAGAGTAAAATGTTCAAGTGAATACCTGTCTGAGAACACGCGCCGAACGGAACCGATCAACAGTCGGTTATTTGGGAATGCTCAAAGTAAGTCAGTTGTTCGCCTGTGCTCAGTGGATACGTGTTTTCGCGCCTGTTTGGACCGTTCGGAGGGTTTGCAGCGATAGAATGGGCCGCATAAGAATATTTGAGGTTTTGAAAGCTTGAAACTGAGTTGCTAAAAAAACTAACGCTAGTGCCAAATGATATTTCACCGGTATTGGCTTACCAAGCTTTGTGTCCATATTCGCAATTATATGTCCGATAAGGTTAACCAAAATCTCAGAGTCTTGAGATGACATTCGGTTGAAATATAGGAAATATCCTAAGTACAATCCTCTTAAATGTTTTGTATTTTGCCACCTACAACACGGTCACCTTATCCACATTTACCTGTCGCTCCTTTGATTATTTTTAGTCAAAGCACACAGCACAAAGAAAGAACCTGCTGCCACTATCAAACCCATTTTGAGAGTGAGCTCCAGTTGTCTTGTTCGTGGAAAAATTGGCGGGAACAAGTCGAGCCCCAGCAAACGTCCCGAATTCTTGGAGTATTCGGACAAATCATTTTGTTCGAGTTCGTTTGGGGTGTTCGGCTTGTTTAGTTCATTCCATGTAAAATGCTCAAATGAATACTTACCTTAATAGTGTAAAAATAATACCTGTACACACACATACTTCAGCTAATCCACGCTTGGAAGAGGAACTCGACAGTAGCCCGCCAAAACAGCACATCAGCAATGGTTGAACCGGCAGTCACACCGGCACGGCGCAAGGGAGTACTTTGTGTAGTATAAATACCTATTCAATTTTTCTGTTAACCCCAACTCAGTGTTGATAGTTTAAGTGCACTTAATATATTTTTAATTAATGAATTATTCTATTGCTCTGAATCCTCTGGGATCATAAATGTTAATATAAGGTAGTTCATGTCTTATGATATTAGTAATCAATAAGAGCGATTATTACCTTTGGGTTGGCTTTAGGCAAACTTATGATATGTAGTTAAGTATTTTCTTTTCGTGTTCAATCAATTATTATTATTATTATTATTATTAGCACCGCGTCTTACTACCCGTTAGGGTTATACGCTTGTTCAATCAAGGATTAGTCATTTTTACATATTATAATCTTTGTTGCCAATATATATAAGATGTGCTATGTGTCTATTTAAGGAGGCGTTTTCTATGGATCACTTCGGTTCAAAATATATCAATTTGCTAAGTTGCTGCCAGTCATAGACAAATCATAATAATACATATTTTTGTTGTTAAACTTTGTTGGATGACTTATGTTTCAGCTTTAAGGGGTAGTTGCCTTACACCATCACTTTAGTGTAACAGGCGATGTTGAACTTGTATGACTCATCATGAATTGTAACTCAACTCATGTCCATTAAATTACGTGGGTGAGTACGCAATAGTGATCGTTTACCTGGATCTTCATTTTGGCCAACATCCAATCAGCTATTGGGTAAAACGGGATCAATTTAAAAAAATGTTGACAAGAAATATTGAAAGACATTTCTTCGAACATCACTGAAGTTCATGATAAAGGCTACTTCTGTCTTTAAAAAAAAACTGTCACCATTAATATGTACGAACATGTTTTATCCTGTCATGACCTGTCCATTGACCTTCCAGGATCAGTCCACCGATCTTTCTGGACCTGTCCATCTACCTGTCAGGACCTGATCCAAAATGGCCACAAAAACCTTGCAGGTTGATGTGGAAATTCAAAATGGTAATAAAATGCAAAGTGGCTGCCACCATAACTTACACTCAGAGTTAGAGACAGCTACCCTCCTAAACCTTACAGTCAATGAGCATCTATCCTTAGCATCCTGACGTCTCCACACCCAGACCCCATAACAATACAATCTCTTGCATTTCCTTGTAAGGTTATATAATGTATTCTATTTTTCTTCCCTTTTTCTCCCTGTCACATCAGTTTTTGCTGTAGAATCACGTTTAGATACAACATTTGAACTGTTTTAAACATGTTTGAATTGTTTGAATGATATAATTACTTCATTACTCCTCCAACAAACCTTAATACACCCCTTACGCTCCCACCTTTTTCCATCCGGACATCCCCTTCCCCGGGCACCCCCACAGTCACACCCTTTACTTATTAGACCTATTCTTCCTTCAACCCTTCCTTCAATACCTCATGACCACCCACCTATCCTATACCCAACAGGCCTCCGCGGATGGCCTCCTTCTAAACTTCTGGACCAGTCCAGTCCACTATGACGTCTCATCTACAGGAGTGGAGGGAGGGTAACCATTTAGATAAAGCACCCTCAGTAAAACTGTCTTGGTTTCTAACTTCAACCTCTTGGTCACCGTTGTGTCAGATTGTAGATGATCCTGACATTATTTCCGCGTTCACACGCATTCGGGTTTGTGATAATTAAATATTGATCTTATTTTTTAAAGTATTTACAATGGTCGTAACTGAGCCATCCACAAGACGTAATTATTTTATTTTAATGATATTTAAGTCCCGCCTCTGTGGTCTAGTGGTATGAGTCCCTGACTGCAGATACAGAGGCCCCAGGTTCGATTCTCAATACTTCCTAAATTTAGTTGTGAAGCAATGGGTCTGAAACGGGGTAAAACTCAACCTCGTGAGAACAATTGAATAGCTACTTGAATAAATAAGTAGCCACTCCGGTTTAGCAAACTGAGACTAACGGCCTGAAGGCTCGTTTTGCTTAGAACATGACACCTTTTCAACAAATGTTCGCATCATAGCTACCTACGGCGATGACCCAGAACTCGGTATAGCTCGCTTGAGCACTCATACCATGGAAATATGATATTTAAAACACAGTTATCCAATTATCAACGTCTTTGAAAATATAAAACCTCTTTTAAAAACATCTACAGAAAAACACTTTTCAACCAAATCACGCCACAGTCGTGGATATCAAGAGGAAGCGAACTAAGCGCCAGACGCCTCTAGACTAGTTTCCGATGACTAAGAGTTCATGGTTTGAATCCTTGCTGGGTTGACTGAAGGTGCTTTTATTACGTTAAGCCAACATAGCCAACAAATAATAAAATTGTATATAAATGACAATAAATATTAACAAATATACTTAAATAATTTAAACAATATGACATTGGCTTTATTTAGTTCGTTACCATGACTATGAATTATACTAGAAGATACCAGTAATTGATTCCAAGGAAAGTGTTTTTTAAAGTTGAATATTCAAAGAGTGTCATAAGCCTAATTGTTTTGTTCAATAATAAGAGAGCACATAGCCTGATAGAACCTACGATAGCCGTGGCGACTATTCTTACTATTAACCAAGATCACAAAGTGTCAAACAGGTAAACGCCATTTCAATACATATTGTATCCTAGATCAGAGTAGCATTCAATGGAGGAGTGGCATTGAACACCTTTTTAAAATCATAACAATGAGACTTGGAATTAATTGTGCTAATGTCATAAATACTACATTTTTTCAGTCTACCGATAGCTTGACCACCTCTTTGGTGTAGAGTTTAGATTTCCTGGCTACAGATCCAGAGGTCCTGGGTACGTTCCAGAGGAATTCCGGAATCTTCTCTGAAGCAGTGGGTCTGAAACAGGGATAACTTTCCCTCGTGAGAACAATTGAAATAAAGAAATAACGGCTCCGGTCTAGAAAATGTATATAAGAGGCTAGAGGGTTTGTTGTGTTGATAACATGACAACATCTATCAGCAATAATTGGCACTATCTTCACCAACATCCGGCGACCACTTCATCGGTATAGGTCAGTCAATTCAAAGATATTATTATTAAAGTTAACTTAACAGAGGTAAAAACCGGTATTGTCCTTTATAAAAGTTAATCCTGTTTTTACAGTTCTTTCCGTTGGTGAACAAATTAAATGTGAAATATCATTTGCTTAACTATTGAAAATAGCTCACAACAATGGGAGTTTTAATTCTACCTTCATATGGTTACACTAAATTAGAAATATTTTAAAGCCTAACGAGAAAATAAAATAATAAAAAGCGCACAAAAAAAAGATTTTAAAGAATTACATCACAGGATTAATTTAAAAAGAATTCCCTTAGTATACACCCAGCGAGGATGCAAACCTGATATAATCGTCACAAACAAACAATTCTCTAAGGGGGAGATTTTAGTTTAGTTTCATTTCGAAAAATATTATGTATACATTATCACGAACGACAAGAATATCACAAATACTATCGTTAAAGTCAATAACTAAATTAAATTTAACAAAGGTTTATGACAAAAAAAGAGAGTAAATGCGTTAATTGAGCTAGCAAAGTAAAAAAAGAAATACATATAAAAACATAAGTATTCTGTAAATAAAAATTATAACCCATTGATATCACGACATTTGAATAAATCTTAATGCTTAGTCTTTCTATAGCTACACTTTTTGTTATTAATTTTTTCGGAACAAGGAAGGTATCAAAACATTTCTTCCATACCACATATCTACACGCAAAACAAAATCGTAGAGAAATGTTAAACCATCCATACAAATAGAACGTGATCTCTCATTATACTATGTCTACAAAAATCCGCCGAGTGAAAGAATTATGCGATGGACATGTCTTGGCTACCATATCCCAAGATCCATGTGGAAATGTTAGAATAAGCGCCTTATAGATTTTTTGGCTAATCCAGAGGACGTGTTCACAATAAACTTCTTTGTCGTCTGAAATTTAAGATATAATAAAATTCTATATTACGGTAATATTAATGTTATAAATTAAATTATGAAAACTTATTTTGTTAGTAAGTAAGTACTGTAATTTGCACTTAGGGGTTGTTAAAGTATTACCTAATCACAATTTTGATCATTTTTAACCCCTTCCTACCCTTTGTAAGCAAAAATAAGCATTTGCCTGACCCACCCCTCCTTCTTGCTTACGTACGATTTGTCAAAATTTTTTAATTTGTTCACAGGAATAATCTTTCCTTTTTTTCATACAATTTTGCTTATAGCACTAGACCATGACACGATGTATATTTGTTCTAGTTATAGTCCAATGAACCTGTCCAAGAGTGTCCTAGCTATAGATGTATGTACCACTAGACCGTGACACGATGTATATTTGTTCTAGTTATAGTCCAATGAACCTGTCCAAGAGTGTCATAGCTATAGACATATATAGCAATAGACCTTGATATGATGCATCTTTGTTCCAGTCACCAACGTGTCCAATGGATTGGAAAACGAAGCTTTTTGTTGGGGCGGCGGGGTGGGCCTTTCAATGGGTGCAAATATGATTTATAAATATATGCGTCCAAATACCAATGTGCCCTCTTCTATCGTCACTCTGATAGAGGGATATACGCCAATGGTTGGGGAGCGTAATGTGTACCCTAACGTGCCCACCTAATGTAGTGAGGCAAGATTAGGGTACATTGACCTTGAGGCCCCGAGGAGGCTTGGTATAGCTAGCCAAGAGTTGCGAGGGGTGAATTTGGACAATGTGCAGCAGGCTACTGACGAGGCGTCACGGCGCCTGCAGTCAGTGTCAGCATCCCCACGTAAGTACAAACCTACATTTTCGAAGGCTACCCAAATTTAGAATTAGAAAATAAGGACAAAATCCTATAGTTTTAACTCTACAAATTACGAGTATTTGATATGTTAGGTCAAATTATTTTGACCATCCAAACAGAAAGTTGTAGTTTTTTTTGTGGGTGTTTATAATCTCCTAGCACTAGAGGTAAAATCATCCTCGAGCATCTTTTAATATCAATGTGTTCTCACGATTTAAAGCAGTAAAATACGAGACTTAAAAATAATATGTCACTTGAATTCATGATTGAATAATTCGATTCTAGCTTTTACCTGCTTTTTTTTTTGTCTTATTATTTTATTAACAATCTTGTGTGAATATCAAATTTATCGGATATAAAGTTTTACGACAACAAGTTAGTCAAATGTAATTGTTTAGTAAGTTACAAAAAGTTTACGTTAACTTTGCAACCTAAAAATGCTCAATCTTGTGTTTGTCCTTGAAAGTTTTTACGTTCTGTAAATAACCAACGGGAAGACCTTGTTTTCACTTTAACATGTCAGAATGTGTAGTCTCCGTACGTATGGTGGCTCGCAGAACCTTATTTGGACAAAATATACTCGCAGTCACCTAGGTCAGCTCTTTATATGAGTTTTTGGTGTCTAGGGAGTAGTGTGTTTTGCGGGGGATTTTAGCTTAAATTTGACAATATATAGGGGTGGTGTGTATTCGGGGTCCTATTAGCCCTGGGGTAATATTTAACCTTATTCCAAAAAGTGTTTTGGCAAGCGGGTATAGCTCACAGGTTGGAACAAATTAGGGAATGTATTTTTGGAGACTATGCCTCACAGCAACCTTTCGTTGCGTAACCTCACAGGAGGCTGACAGAAGCATAGTTTGGAACTTAGGTTTTTTTCACTCTCCAAACCACTTTCACCCTTCACAAACACGAAAGTATGTCGTTGCGGTTGCACGATCTGTGCAACAAACAATGTGGCACTTTAGAGTAAACAAGTTACGGGATTGGCTATAACAAAACAAGTCATCGAATATTCCTGACATAGTAAACTAATCGTGTCTGAGTAGCTTTCGATTTCATCAGGAACTGATGAGAGCTATCAATAGACAAACACAAACCCTTAACGATTCAGGTAGCAATCCAAATGTGGATAGCCCAAGGTGAAGAATGCAATCACATTTTTTGGGTATTTCTAAATGTACCCAGCAATCAATATTATACTTTAAGGTAAACAAGCTACGTTTGAAAATATGGATCTGATATAACAAAAAAACAAGTTGAGATATGTTTAATATATTATATTTACTAAGAACAAAAAAAAACTATACACTATCACGTGAATGATGCATGTAACTGTTCTTACGTGTTTATTCAACATCCCTAAGAAGCGTTGGTAAAATTGTTTCCAGTTCATAACCCAGCAAGTAATAGTCCAAGATGGTAGCAGTGATTATATTCAGGTTTCTGATGTACATTTCCACCATAGGTTGTTCAAGTTCAACGAAATACTTAGCATCGGTTAAGGTGTCGCATATACCCACAACAAGTGTGTAGATCATAGCAATATCTGAAGGCATGTGTCAACCACATAGCCCTTCGTTCTACGTCGACGTCGAAGAAACCCAATCACCACAGTGACTCGCCTAGGTCAGGGAGTTATTGTCGAACCGTCTAAGTTCAGTGTTTTGTTTCTCGCTGATGACAACCATAAGTCTCGGATGGATTTAATTTTAATTCAGGTATATCCTCTGAATAGTTTTGATTTTGATGAATAGATTCAAAATTACCGACCTTAAGTTAACCAAATATTGACACTTGGATGCGATAAATACCAAGCAATTCCCAAAGAATTTCTCAAGCTGGACAAAGGGCGTAAAGTTGTTTTTGACACTACTTCCTACGATGACTCGTTTAGCGTTTACAACGTCCAACGAAAACAGAGTATTGATTATACTTGTTATATCAAGCGGCTTTGTTGGTTTTGGTTTGCACGTGTAAAAAATCAGATTAGTCGTAGCGCTCCAAAAGTATCATGTCAAATTAAATAAGATACAATCTATTAGAACTTCATGATACTACCTTAATATTGTGAGTCTGAGAACGTTATCATCTTTCTATATTTCTTGCTTGTAAAATTTAATAAATATAGTCACGTTGTTTAATGCGTAGTGCTCAAAATAAATATAAGAGTAAAAATAGCCATGATCAAGTTGTTGATTTTGAAAAGTTAATCCTGAATCTCATAAGATTAGTTTTCCGTTTGTACATATACAAAATTTAATCTTTCGGGGTTTCTTAGTTTTGGAATGAGCCACAATGGTGGTATTGTGGTCTAAGGCTTTTTGGCTCTCAATCATCTTCCTTTAAATGGGGTAATTCTACTGTTTGTATTTATTGATAATCAATGTAAGATAACATCAAATAAAAGTTTACCTACTAGAGTAGTACGAAACAACAAACCAAACTATAATTCTTTTTTTATTTTAACATTGACATTGTCTTTGTAATATATCTTTGGATATGAAGTTGATATATTTATTTGATTATTATGTTAAACCGAAACTCAATGAACACTATACTCAATATCAAAACGTTCATAGAGTTTAACCAGGTTAAAGTGGTCTTGCAATGAATGTCCAAATGATCAAATATGGTTCTAAGGTCTATATTCAGAGACGTACATCTAGTTCCAGTTCGCTAGGCTTTTAAGGTTTTGGAGCCTTGAGTATAAACACACAAGTATACATCCTCTTTCTATTATATGATAGTTTAGCTCTAATACTTCATGGCATCCTCAAATTAAAGGCATTCAGGGTGGTATCCCCCCTTGCCCTCTAGATAGAGTATTGAGTCAAATTAATGTTATTGTATTCAAGGTGTATTTTCAGAAAAACAATGAGAATTTTAGTACATAGTTTGCAAAAAAATTAAATTTAGAAAATAAAAACCAACTAGGTGACGGGGAACAAAGGGGGTGGATCCGATTATAGAAGCAGTGTAACGTCGTGTCTACAAAACAATATATATATAGCTACTACAAGTAAATACGCAGTTATCTAGTTACCCGGGTTGCCCCGTTTTACCATCAACACCAAGCTCCATATCCACACATGCTAACACGACCGGCTGGCAACACACACCCCAGCTGAGGTTAGAAAGCCGGCCGCTAGGGTTAATCTCAATTCCTAGTGCTTTCGAGGGAAATTACGAACATTCTGGTACGTTCGATTCGTCTGTGGATGAAGAGTCCATATCGCTCACTCAGTGGCGAAACTACGAAAACATAGTTTCGAGATAATTGCTTTCAAAGTTTTGCGATATTTCATAGTGGCATATTTAGGCTTTGAATTGACCTTTTTTGGTATCCCCCCCCCCACCCCAATTCTTGGTTTTTCTAGTGTCAGTATTCAAAAACGAATAGGTAAAATTTCATTTTGCACTTTCGCCACTTTGGCAAAGAAATTATGCATCTTTTGCCATGACTTTGAGTTCAACATTGACGTAACTATGGGGAAAAAACACCAAGTGGAGCAGTTTTCGTTTAATAGGTTTTGGCCTTTGGGAAAAGAAAAGAACAATCAGTCCTTGTTGAAATGGCTATAAAAACAATTTTTTGTACTCAAAGGAGAAAGTCCAAGTTAAGTACGCTTAAAAAATCAAACCAAAACAGTCCTTGTATCTATTACAAAATGGAAAAAAATGAGTAACATAATAATGGTAAACATAATAATGAAAAATAAAACTTCTGCACGAAGAAATAAACTATAATCTCGTCTTCAATGTTAGGGTAACTTCAGTCTGTGAGTTACAAAAACTCAGTCTTCATTGACACAGCACATTGTTTCATTATTTTTGCACTAAATGCATTCGCTAAGAGAATAAAATAAGACTAGAAAATAATGGTTTAAAACCATTGAACAGAATGGTTTGAAGGGAATTCACTGGTGACAAAAATATAATATCCGTAAATTGAAGCCAACCCCTCCCTTTGGTTGAGTTTAAGCAGTCTCACAGTTCAGGTTTTCAAAGAAAGGTGCATGGAAGTGGGGGACGGATCTGTTTTGGATTATAGATTGGAGGTCACCAAATTTTTTCTTACCGATGGGAATACTTTCAGAATAAGCAGGCAACAGTTCAACATCAATCACGTTTTTCAAGGAGCATTTTTTCCTGGTCTTCGCTAGATTCCTGAAAACCACAGAATGAAACTCTGTGTCAGTATAAGAAGTTTTATAGAAGAACCCATCCAAGTGGTCTTTTTCAAAGCGAATAACACAGATGCCATTGAAGTTGAATTTCTCACCATTTTAAGTGCGGTTAAAATCGGTGTTGGCGATGCTTTTATGCAATTTTTTGAGATCATGAAAGTCACCGTGTGCCATTTCGTTGACCAAGAACTTTGCATCTTTTTTTTCGCGTTTCTAATTATGGTTGCGTATTGGGCAGGCAAGTAGATAGGACCATTCTTGCCTTTTCAATGACCGAATGACTTGAATCTCCCTCATTCTGTTCATGTCCTACCACGAGAAATTTTTGAGTAATTCTGTTGATGTTGAAACTAGTTACAGCATACAAGAAAGCTGAAACAATGAATTTATTTTTACCTTGTCCTCCTCAATTGTCAGAATAGAAAACGATATCCAGTTTTTGAGAATTGGCAGCTTCCGAGGTTTTTTGCAAATAATTCAGAAGGCTAGAGCCGATTTCATTGGAGCCACGCTTCCCCTCCCCTTCATGCCAGAAGTAGCAGTAAACTGGCCTTAGCCCTTTGCTCTCAAGTTGGCAAACAGGGAAGTTATATCAATTTAAACGTGATTTGTAATAAAAGGAATTGACGTCACCTTTAGGAGTTGGAAGAGCAGCTTGCAAATCGAAGCAAGCAACCATTGCTCCTTCTAATTTCTACTATCTCAAAGGGGCCATAATAAAGCAAGAACAGCTTTTTGGTCTCCTGTGTTCAAAAATATGAAACCGGTGTTTCCTTCAGCGATATACCTGGTCTCCAACTTTGTAAGGCCTAGCAGACTGATTTTCCCCTGCCCTCCGTCTTACCCGCAGCACCCTCTAACCATCCCCGTGCAATCCCTATCAAATGTTCCTTGGCCTCTTACCTGGTAGTTGGAGCCTCTCCTTCGCGTTTCTTCAATTACCAGATGAAAGAGTCTTGTGAGACCTCACCAAAATGAACCTCATGGACAGACAAACCCAAATTTGTGTGTATGGTGGAGTTGGAAGCTTCCTTAAACAAAGCCACGTATTCGGCCAAATTCGTGTGCTGAGAATAGCAATATGTCCATAGAAATTTCATTACTGATCACGCTGATTAAAGCCCACTGCCAGCGGCCGTTAGTAAACTGAGTCACTTGGTCACTCCATATTGTACCCGCTCTTTCCACTTGTTCCACGTATCACTTCGTCTTGGCAACACAATTCTCGGCCGTAGCCCGTCTCACCAGGTAGAGCCTACATCACAAAGATATGGGTAACGTTGTCCTTGGAGCACGGTAAAGGACCGAACAAATCCACGGCCACTAAGACGCCTGGCACTTCAGTAATTATAGACATGAATTTTCCGGTTTGGTTTCGCGTACAAACTTGGCCCGTTGGCACAGTCCACACGTACTGAGATCGGCACGGACTGTCGCTGCTAGACCAGGCCAGTACATGAACCTCTTAATGTAGAGCTCACATTTTCTACAACCAAAATGCCCTTTTATCAGATGCACGCGTTTTATTAGTGTTATTCTTAGAAATTCTGGTATAAACATCTTATTTTTAAACTCTAGAGGGTTTTCAGGATTACTACGCCAGTAGAGAAGATTATTCTTAATCATGTAACTTTCTATTAACCTCTTCTAGAAGGTGTCGGCTTCAAACTCTGGACGTGCTGCTTTATCCAACAACTTCCTTATCTGAGTACACTCGGTATCAGAAAATTGTAAACCCTCCAAATCAAACAAAGATTCTTCCACCCCCGGTTCACCCTCTAGAACTGCTGGAAATACCAATATTTCGTCCCTAGGAGCTACACTAACTCCTTCAGGTTCCTCTCCTACTTCATGTATTAGGCGACTCAGTGCGTTGCTCTGAGAATTCTCCTTTCCCGTGAGGTAGGTGGTCTCCAGTCCAAACTCCTGCAGGGCTAGGATCCATCAGGTGAGGATACCACGTGCCAGACGGCGTGTACTCATAAATCAAAGGGATTGATGGTCGGACAACGCCACAATCTTATTCCCCAACACTAAACTATAGAACTTGGTGAGGCTGCATACAATGCTAAGGCATTCCCTTTTGGTGACCGAGTAGTTTCGTTCTGCCGTGTTTAACTTGCGGCTGTCAATCGCTACCACCTTCAAGTCCCCGTTCACGTTATTCTGTTGAATGACGACTCCCAAGGCGTACCCACTAGCATCAGTAGTGACATAATACTCTTTATTGTGCTTTGGATGGTGGAGCATCTGTGTTTCGGAGAATAAGGTCTTTACTCCCTGAAAAACCGCTTCTTCTTGCACACCAAACTCCCACTTAGAGTCCTTGTTAAGTAACAGGAACAAAGACAGCGCCTCTTCAACCAGACGATTTGTTTTAACCCAATAATACCCACCACCACTCCTAAGAAAGCATTTATTTGGGTTTTGTTTTTTTATAGTAGGATACGCGGTGATCCCCTTCACCTTGTTTGGGTGTGGTCTGGTTCCGTTTGCGTCAAGATGTGCCTGAGGAATGGTTCCTCCTGTCTGAAAAATAGAGACTTTCTCAACTTGATGGTCATGTTGGCCATAATTATCTTCTTGAACACCGTCCTGAGATGCTCGATATGTTCGTCAAATGTTGAGGAGTTCACCAAAATAACGACGACATAAAGCCGAGCAAAACCCCTACACTCCTTACCGAGAACCAGATCCATCCACCTAGTAAACTTGGTGACAGCTTTACTAATGCCGAAGGAACCACATTGGAACAAAACTGCTTGATTTTTACAAGAACACCGTGTACAAATGGGCTTCTTCCAACGCTAGCTGATAATATCCTTTAGTTCTCAGGTATTTAGCCTCAATAAACATATTTGTTTAATCTTACCACCACAATGACGATCAATTGTTTATTAGTATTATTATCGTTGCTAAGCAAAATAAAACCAACTCGATGTTTTACAAAGAATAAGAAACACGCTAATTTATGATCAGAAAAAATAATTTGATTAATTAAAAGAAAACCATAAAATGTGTGGTGGCTGTTAGGCTTACTGTTCGGAAACCATCAGAGAAGTGGGCACGTGTTGTCAGGATGGTTTCATAGGGTTTACAATCGTCCACTACGCTGACAGTCACACAACAGTAAGTCACGTTCTGACTATATATAATATTATGTATATCTTCTATATTAACATATTGATACACAGATAGTATTATCGGTTCTTATACCACCATAAATATTTTCTACTCAGACAATATATCTGTTTTATATCAGAATTTGTTGTTAAGTAAATCATAAATATATGCTTATAGCAGTATAAAGCTGTATTTAAACAGAAAATACTATATTTACTTAGTAAACATAATATGAAAGATGTTTCTAAACAGAAAATGTTCTTTGTAAGTAGAAATATTCTTGTTATATAAATATTGTTCGCAGTTTTTTATAGTAGCATAGATTTGTTGTAACACCGTTTTGGAACATAATACTTGCATCAAAATGGTGTTACACAACACTATTATCTTTCCTCTAATAGCATCAAAGTGTTATTATATGTACAAAGTTCCCTTCTATTTTATTTGAATCAGGTAATAATACAGACAATGTTCTCAGAACTTATAATGACATCAATCTGTTATTTCACAATTAATGTACACCGTAATTATATTGACATCAAGATTTTGTTAAACAGCCAAGCTTCTCTTTACTAATAGTTGTGATGTTTGTATATGAGGAACATTGGTTCAACAAAAAGATGACTGCTCTCAAGGTTATAGTTACCCAACATTGGGGTTAACAATTGAGTCAAGTAGTTCCAAAACGTGTCTTCTCCACTTTTTCAACCCCCCTGCGGGATGGGGTTCAGAATAGTCCCACAGTAACCTCTGCTTGTCGTAAGAGGCGACTAAAAGGGGAGGCTTCCGTGAATGACGAACCTCTTGCAGGACAAACCTATCTTATATCTTTCCTTTCACCTCTTATTTCTTCTTTTTTTCTCTCCTCCCTTCTCGCCCTTCTTCCTTATCCATTCTCATTCTCCTTTCTTCATCATTTTATTATTTTATTTACTTCTTTCTTCCCTTCCCCCTATCGTTCATCCTGCACGGAAGCCTTTGGTTTCTCCGTTGACAACCTTGGTTACTAACCTGGCTTTTCTCGAACAATTACTGGACACCTCTGCAATTGAGCTCCTGAATTAAAGTGCGCCGGTTGTAATATCTTAGTATAAGGGCCTTAGGGACTACAATAACCGGGTACCCTACTTTGAGAAAAGATCGGTTTCGTTCATGAGGGCCCGAACGTAAATTTGGCACTTTCCTGCGCCCACTTGCTGCGACAACCTCTTTCCTGGCGATGCCCTATTCGAAGGTTGTCATGTATAGCGTCGTG
>CABFOV010002409.1:0-22599 GCA_902141375.1 Timema poppense
CAGTCTCCGTCGCCTCAAAATATTTTAGAACTTCTTCCTGGAATTCATCGAAATTCTTCGCCAAATCTCCGGCAAGATTAAGCGACTTTGGTTTATTAAACTCCATATTTATAACTGTTTCTTTACAGGACAAGATAATTGTATCCACAAATTTGAATCACAGATAAACCACTGCAGACACTACCGACTGCGCCATGTTTTATTATCACATATAAAACTAACTTTGAGCTATGGTCAACAATTTCAAGACAGAATTAATTATACAATGAAGGTTATATTACACCTTCAACTTAGACTTGAACTCCTTCATGGCTAAAGTATATTAATTAGAAGGAAAAGTCAGGAAATTTTATATAAAAATGTTAGTTAGATACCCTGGTTATTATTCATTATTATATCTTACATTTTGAATATAAAATATAATCTACAAAATCCTAATACTGTGGAATCTTCTATTTTGATTTTAATTTGTAGAATCTAGAGTTAGTCTGGCAACTCACTTGAATGATGATTTTTTGAAATGAAACAACGTACATTTCATTGTTTTAACCTTATATGTATGAAATAAAGTGCATGGAACAAAAAAATTGGTAATAAATAAAAGGATAGAATGTTAGGAAAATGGTAGAGCACAAATAAAAGTAAAAACACGAACACACATTTACACACACATTAATATTTCCCATCTTCTTAAATGAGACATATTACATTGTGTCATGTTAAATGATTTTAACACCTTGACAGTGTAGCAGTCCTCAAAGTTGAGGTTATGAGGGCAGGTGTGTGCTGAAACTGGTTTTTCTGGATTCTTGATTTTTGTGTCATGGCGGTGTCCATTCATTTGTTTACGGAGAGTTTCAGTGGTGAGGCCAACATATTGTGCAGTAACATTGTTGGTATTCTAGTTGGTAAATTAGGTTACTGGATTCACATATGTGATTGCCTTTGATGGTATAGATGGAGTTGGTGATGTTGCTAGAGAAAGTGGTTGCTGGATAATGTATTTAGCAGGTTTTGCAAGCTGTTTTGTTACAGGGCTGAGAGCCTTGTGGTTGAATGAAGGTTGTGTCATTTTCAGTTTGGTGTTTAGGATGTACCAGAAGATTTCTGAGTGATGGAGGATGTTTAATACACAAGGACTGGTGGTTTTTTGAGAATATTGTTGGTACGGCTGGGTGCTTCCAATATGTGAAAACCTGCCGCTAATATTTTGTTTATCCAGGCCTACAAATAATAAACAAAATATTAGCGTCAGAATTTCATCTTCACTAGAGAAGTTTTCATCCATACCAGTTAAGTTGGATTCACTGAAGACAACATCCTGTTTAGTCTACTACTACTTCCTGAGGATGATGTTATAATAGCATTGAAATATTGATGTGTGTGTAAATATGTGTTAGTGATTTTACTTTTATTTGTGCTCTACCATTTTCCTACTATTCTATCCTTTTATTTATCACCAATTGTTTTAACTTGGTATATTTTAATTTTGTTTTTGGGATGTGTTAAATATTTGCAGACCCTCTTCGGTGGCTACAAAGTCTAATGCATTACTATCATCTTAAACTTGACCGCAGAAGACAGGGAGATTGACTGAGGGTGGTTTTTCCTAAATAGTTTTCCACACTCCCTCCACTCAAATATCTAAATTGAACTTTCCTAATCCCTAACACATGTGTAATTAGTACATAGGCGTACAATCCGAATGGGTAGTAAAATGCACTGCTAATTCCCCCCCCTTCCCCCTGTTAACATCCTTTAGAAGCACACATGTAAAATAAAGATTAACTTTAAAAAAAAAATCTCATTGTCTTATTTTTGTGAGTGAGGGAAATAATTTGATCCTTATTTTTACCCACATCAAACAAGTTTATGAAAGTACATTGATGTGTTTGGGGTTTGGGAATATCATATTTTATGTGGACTACTAACTGCACACTATATCCTTATTTTGAAACATTATTTGGTGTGTAGGCTATCTTTTTTCTATATGCCTATATTTTTTTTTCAGGAAATTTATTCCAATCATATGTTGCTGGACTATTTATAAATAGTCTTTGCTGTTCAAGATCCCAGTTTTATTGGGCGGCAGTAATGGCACTTCCTAGTCGAGCACGCGTTTACGCTGATATCAACTCCCATAAGCCACGGGAATACTGGGATTATGAATCCTATGTTGTTGACTGGGGGTAAGTGAAAAATTATTTCTTTCTCTTAAAACAATTTTAAACCACAATTGAAATCCTTTAAAAGTTTGATTAAAACGATTTGGATTCTCATATAATGGTGTTAAAATAAGCAGTTTTATATAGATCAGTGTCAAATTTGTTTTGGTTTTTGCCCTGTTAATTTGAAATGCACACTTATTTCTTGATCACATTAGATACAATTTAGTTAGCATAAACAATAGCAGATTAATTACACATTAACTATGGCTTATACACGGTGTTTCTGGAAAGTTAATTTTTTATTTAAGGTTTTCTCATTCCAAGAAAATTGTTGGTCTTAGAACAGTGGACATTTCAGAACTTGTTTTTACTGAATAAAAATATTATATACATTTTGGTCCAGCTATGTCCATATTTCTTTTTTGTATCTGTGGAATTGTGGTGATAATTTAAAAAGTTCCTAAAGCTTCTTAAAAGTTCTCTGCCAAGATTTTTTTTTTAAAAAAGCCTTGATCTATCATAACAACGCTATAGTAAATATTTTGATGATTAGCCAGCCATCATCAATCATCCACAAGAAATGAGAGTTTAGAAAAATAAAAAATGTAAATAAATTGAATTTAACTTTTCTTTAAACAAACTACAACAAGCACTAGTAATCACATGATATAAAAAGCTTAATTCCTGCAATAGATTGATGTTGACGATAGGTTGGGGCACAAATCTAGGTCAGGCTTACTAAGGGTAGTTTTTTTCTTGATAGTAAATGTGAAGACATTCCATTTAATCTATTCCTTCCTGATATCTATTCCATTAGTATAAATATAAAGATAACCCGGCCAAATAAACAAGGTAGAAATAACTACAGGTACATTATTTATATAAAGAAACACTTAAATAATGTATGTACATGCTGAGGTCTAAAACAAAAAACGCTCTGAGTTAAAAATATCCCCAGAACATGTTATGTTGTTAGAGGAATAGCCACAACAAGAAATTTCACGTTCCGGTTTGTTTTAAAGAATCACAACACACTCTAGGATCTTAAAAAAAGCCCTACAGCGAAATTTGTGTTGTGGCTAGAAATTACCACAATGCATTCTGGCACATTATTGTCTTTTTCCTTTACAATTGTGACACAATGTCAGACAAGTTTAATAACCTAACCTGTCACCTAACCTAACCTCACCTAAGTTTCATTAAAATAAATCCTACACAGATAGACTAGCTTTGCCGTTATTATTAATTACATCTATATTTATGTATTTGTTATCAATTAGTAAGCCTATAAAGAGTTTATTTACTCCTTATCTGGAAACTGGCTATAAGTTGTCTGACATCGCATCATGACTGTAAAAGGAAATGACCACAATATGTTGTGTTATTTTCATAATGCCAGAATTTATTCTGTTCATTTTCTTTAACAGCCACAAAACAAATTTCATAGTATGGCGTTATATAAAGACCAGGACGTGACATTTCTTGTTGTAGTTATTTCTCTGTCTAACACCATAATGAGTTCTGGTCAGGTTTTTTTACACTTGTTGAACATTTTTGGTTTTTAAGTTTAACATACATAATACATACATCAGAATATACATTAAAAGTTCCTGGTAGGACGGTGTTTATTACCCAAACTAAACACACCCTAGAACAAAGCACTTTTCCACGAGGGCTCCTGGCAGGATGGTGTTTATTACCCAAACTAAACACACCCTAGAACAGCACTTTTCCATGAGGGTTCCTGGTAGTACGGTGTTTATTACCCAAGCTAAACACACCCTAGAACAGAGCACTTTTCCACGAGGGTTCCTGGTAGTACGGTGTTTATTACCCAAACTAAACACAACCTAGAACAGAGCACTTTTCCACAAGGGCTCCTGGCAGGACGGTGTTTATTACCCAAGCTAAACACACCCTAGAACAGAGCACTTTTCCACGAGGGTTCCTGGTAGTACGGTTTTTATTACCCAAACTAAACACAACCTAGAACAGAGCACTTTTCCACGAGGGTTCCTGGCAGGACGGTGTTTATTACCCAAGCTAAACACCCCCTAGAACAGAGCACTTTTCTACGAGGGTTACTGGCAGGACGGTGTTTATTACCCAAGCTAAACACACCCTAGAACAGAGCACCTTTACAAAGTCACTTAAGGCATTAAAACAAAAGGCAGAAGAGGGAATGGAAGGTGCAGGAAAGGCAGTGAATGTTGAGACTCTTTCCTGTCCTTTGAGGGAATGAGCTTTTTTAGACAATATTAAGTGACCTCGAGTATAACCTTACACGATGCTCAGAAAGTTTATGAAAACAGCTTCAGTTACAAACAGGCTTTAAAAACACATTAGATTAAAATACTAAAAAGATTTTTTTTAGTTAAGAGGATTTATGGAAAATTAAATTAATTAAATTAACTGATACTTTCAATTTATTCTATCACATTATATTATTATTAAATATAATGTGATAGAACAAATTGAGAGTATCAGTTAATTTGATTAACTATTATTAACGGCTAGCATTAAAAATAAAATTTAGTTTGAATTAAATGTGTTGGTACTGTCCAAAATGATCCTTTATATTTCCTCTATAAATATTTAATCCCTATATATGTTGGTATGACACTTACTAAAACGAAAATCATTCTCGAGTTCCTTGAAAGATGTTATAACAGAGTTTAATTGTATGACATTTTAATTAAATACTGATTTTATTTTGCTCTTATGTTTACTTTAACCATTTTAGTTGAAGGTTAATAACTTTTTATATTGTATTACTTTTACTTTGTTTTCTAAAACCTCTACATTACTGTTTGGTTTCGTGACTTTTTGCTTTATTTTTAACTAATTTATTGTGATTAAATACAATTTAATGTTCATATACCGAATATAAAGAATGGTTATTTACCTTAATTTTTATCAATAGTCAAAGATCAATTTATTCCTTTCTTTAATCGATTGTCATTTCTCAATATTAAAATGAGAGTAATATTTTACAATTATTAATTTCACATCTTATAAATAGAGTTATACTGCTAGTTTGTTATGCTAACTTTGGCTGTATTGACATTTGAAAAGTTATTACCAAAAAGTATTATACTGATTTTACTAATTTCACTTCTGGAATAGGTTTTTTTTTTACTTTGATGAGTAACTTCATTTGTCTAAGGAACAAAATTTGTTGGCAAGGTTGATGAATGCAAAACTTATCGGTAGTTTTTGAATGGTCGAGACAAGCCAAAGCTACTGTTAACATACTATACTATTGTTACACTATATATTAGGATCTACTTATAGCATTTAATCATGTATCACATATTTTGAGATCATCTATTTTCTAACGTTTATTTTCTGTAGTCAACAAGATGACTACCAGTTAGTTAGGAAACTTGGTAGAGGGAAATACAGCGAAGTCTTTGAGGCAATCAACGTCACCAACAACGAGAAATGCGTAGTCAAAATATTAAAGGTAAGCTTGGCTATGTCTTTTTTACCAAACAGATTTTTTTCACATTGGGAACAAAAAACCAAACTTTTTTTATGGATTATAAAACAAGACTTATTTTGTGCCAAATTTTTTCTTTTGTTTGTGGCACCCTTGCACTAAATTATATCTTGAGTAAATTTAGACAGCGTTGTTGAGGTTTAATTAAAGGACAAAATAACATATTAATTTTATTATTTCGAATTAATACAAACATTCAAACTTTATTTGAATAAATATTTTCCTTAAGATCATGGCCAAAATGAATATTTAAATAGTTGTATCCTTTCAAAAATCATTAAACAAGTATTTCCTAGAGCTGTTCATTTTATTAAAATTATAATCCTTATGACACTAAAGCCTTTGTTACACAATTCAATGAAGCCTGAACAAGAAATTTATGATTAAAAGAGTTTTGCACGATTCAATAAAATGCATAAAGGAAACATTATAACAAAAGTATCAAGTCTCCTCTCTTTTGTAATGCCAGCATTATTTTATAGTTCTACTTGTTATACTGTCTTGAATACATTTTGTAGGATGCAATTTGTTCATGTGTAGAGTACTGTTGTTTTTGAATAGATTGATAACACTTACTATGACATCTATATTGCACAAAAATGGTGACCTTGCGGCCTAGGGGTAAGGGGTCAGACTTCGGTGCTGGGGATCCAGGGATCAATCCTCAGTTCCGGCACAGACTTATCTGATTGCCAAACCCTCCCTTCACCTCTGACAAGACTTGTATTAATCACAACTTGTGAATGTGTGGAATGCCAGGTCTCCACCGGGGCTAGGATCCCACATTAAAGTGTAGGTCCTCCATTTCATCTCACAATCACCCTACCATTACACATTAGCGTAAGTGCGTACAACCCTACTGACTTGGTGCTAATAATAATAATAATAATAATAATAATAATAATAATAATAATAATAATAATAACAATAATAACAATATCTTTCACAAACATGAGCCTTATGATGGCCTAACTAAACAATACAAGACCATTCATTATCAAATATTACTTTAAATAATTATATCATATACAGATACCATGAATGAAAACCAAGTCATTCAAGACTCAAGCGCTTTGTGTAGTTCCAATTATGTAATTTCCATTTACATATTCTTGTTCAATGAATCTCGAAAATGGTTTGATGTAAAATGTAACTCAAAAAGCTGAAGAAACATGAAGACTGTAGTAATGACTTATTATGTATACACAAAACTTGTGACAGATTACTTAAAAATGTACTCATAGAGTGTTGCCATAGCTCAGAACATACATATAAAAATAAGTCAAACCAACATTTTCGCCACTATTTTAGTTTCAGTTGTTGCTTTTGGGATATTTATTTTATATAACAATCTCTTTCGTGTTAAAACCGTCATTTAAAATTTATAGTTCTAGCTCTTACTTGAAAGAGTTAAATAATTATAAATATCTATATTTTTCAAAGGTTTGTGGCATATTATAAAATAACCACATAAACTAGGTGTTGTCTTAGCAGTTATATATAAACATTCCTTTTACTATTATTTTTATATCTAACATCAATGTTACTGTGGATACAAAGTATGAAGGTAGAGTGAGTGGATCAAAAGAAAGGGGTAGGCCATGTAAATATTTTAGACAAATGTGTGAAAGATGAATATTAAGAGTCTTAAGAATAAGAGCATGCATAACTCTGTCAATGGATAGTGTTGAAGCAAAGGGAGTATGCAAGGATAAGGAAGTGTAGAGAAAATTAATGAGGGTAGATTAAGTAGGTAGTTATTTTCTGAGCTATATGCACAGTTTATTGCCTACCTCGTAAGGGAACGGTGTGCTGCGTTATGTATGGAATTAGGTACTGAAACGAAGGAAACTGTTTACACTTTTATATACCACATAATATATCTATATTTTATTCTGGGTATTTCTAATACTAAACTAATTCCTTTATGAACACATTTTTCAAGTATATCATTGTCAGCGTGCTAGATATTTTTTGAAATGAACCTTCATGTACTTTTATAAACGTTTAAAATTGAAGCACTCATGGATTTTCTCATGCTCACGGCTTATTTATGGTCTTGACTAATGTTTTGAATCTGTGTCCATTTTTTATCCACCATTTCAAATAAAAGTACTTGTACATATTGAGTGACTTTCTCCTTAGATGCCGCTGTTAAATATTTTAAACTATTACAAGCCATAACTAAAAATTAAATGAACTTTCACCTGACATAAAAATGTTCTACTCTATGTTTAAATTATTAAGTCAGACCTAAATAATTCAAATTGTATAACCTTGAGGTGATTGAATAAAACGAAGTTCCCAAAACTTAGTTCTAGATGAAATTTTCATCACCAAAAACAACTTAAATCCAACTAAATGTTACACCATTTCATAGAAACAATTGAGGAAACACTATATTATATGTCCACACGTTGACTTTCATGTAATTTTATTATTTTTAAAATCAAATTTTAAAACCCCCTCATGTTATAATATTCCACAAATCACTAATTAATTTGGTCTTAAAGTTATTTTTAAGATACCCACACTGGCTACAGTTATGTTCCTTAAAGGTTTAGTGAAAAGGTCCAATTTTCTTTAGAAATTCATATATTTAAATATAAGCAATGCAGATAAAAACTAAATATGAAAATTACCAAGAATTTTTTCATTAATTTTATTAGAATAATTTATTTAACTTGTAGCCCTTAAGTGATTACAGTTGGTCTCACACATGGTTTTTGAACACTTATTTATTGCCCTTATAGTTTAAAATATTTTTGTATTTAAATTTAACCCATTACACTTTTGGCTTTTTGGGTTAAGTTATTGTAGTGGGTTAAGAAATTCTTTGATATAATGCCAAGTTGCATTTACCACTGCATTCTAGGTAACTATTTAAATAATGATAATTGTGTCTATTAACTGCCTATTGATTCACAAAGCAAGTTTGTATATTTATTTATATTACTATTACAAAGATATTTGAAGGGTTGCAAAAAGTAATCCTAAGATGTAGGGTAGATTTTGCACAATAAACTAAAGTGACACATACCCTCACCTCCCTGTGTAGTTAACATAACCCAAGATAAAGTGAAAAATCTGAGTGATTTAGCTATAAAACTTGATTAAATGTCTTTCAATCACATGGTATTTTCTTAATAGTATTAGATCACGTATGTTAGGTGTCACGCTTTCTTAGCAGTCAATAGATGTTAGAGACTGTACAATTAGTAGTAATCATTTTTACTATCTTAAATTGCCATCTTAGGGGTCGGATCATCCATACACCACGTAACGCTTTTTTCTTACCTTCTTAGCCTTCCCCATGTAACACCATGTAAACATTAGAAATAAGGATTGTATTAAAATTTATGTAATAATTTAATCTTCTATTAGAATGCAAGGTTTTTTTTCTCTTAGCATCCAAAAGATTTTCACAAAATGTAAATTGAAATGAAAATTAAGAAAATATTAAAAATTTATATGACAATTTGACTAGCGTTTTTAATTTCATATGTAGGTAATGTGTTCAAAACTATAGGTACTGATTTTTTGTGGGGTTTTTTCACAGCCTGTTAAAAAGAAGAAAATCAAGCGTGAGATTAAGATCTTGGAGAACCTGCGTGGTGGAACGAATATCATCACTCTTCAAGCTGTAGTTAAGGACCCTGTGTCAAGAACACCAGCACTTATTTTTGAGCATGTCAATAACACAGACTTCAAACAGTTGTATCAGACATTAACGGACTATGACATCCGAAACTACCTGTATGAGTTACTCAAGGTAAAATTGGCTGTTCAAAAAGAAAAATTAATGTGAAACTGTTATGTAACTTCTGGGACTGTGCGGGATCCCGAACTTAGGGAACAAATTTGGGAAAATGTTTAGAAGAAATATTTCCTGAGTTTTTTCGGGCAAAAATAAAAAAAAATACAATTAAGGACCGACCCGCTATCAAAGTCACGTTTTAATTAATTCTCATAATGTATTAAATCTTGTGTTAAGTAAATGGACCCTTGAAACTTCAGTCTTTTTTATTTTGTAGCTCCTCACAAACCAACTGAGCGCCATTAAGTAACACAACCACACTGAAGGAAATATTATATCCTTTACTGGGTCTAAGGCAGAGCAAAATAACGACCAAAGTGGCTTTTAAATATTAAATAACGCACAAAATACACCTTCAATACACTTATTTGCATAAAGACACATCTATTATGTAATTGTTATCATTTGCAATAACATCCATTTGCTTTTATGCCATATATAGGAACCTGCAAAATTCGCATTTGCGAGTTTCACCGTTTTTACACAAATAACATTGATTTAACTTTTTCCCTAAATACAATTTGTTTGTAATTTGGCAAATACAACATGCATCACAATTTTTAACATGATAACACTGGAGATAGCACTACGCCAAGGCTGCCAGATAGTATCCGTTTTTGTGAATTTTAAAGGTTTAAAACAGATCACAGGGTATATGAGTATTTTCATAGCTATTCAGTTTTTTTAAGTTACCCTTAAAAATTACAATCTCTACTTTTACCCATTTCTATACTTAAATCTGTTTTTGTGAATTTTAAAGGTATAAAATTAGATCATGGGGTATATTAGTACTTTCATGGCTATTTAGGATTTTCTTAGGTTAGCGTTAAAAATCACTATTTCTACTTTTACCCATTTTGATGATTAAATTTTGATAAATCTATTCTTTGTTTTCTTTAAAAGATTTCATTTTAGGTCCATGAAAGGACCTTGTAACACGCAGTCATGTTTATTCTAAACATAGATTGATAATCAATTTTTTCGCTATTGCTATTTGTAAAAAATTTAAATGAGATATAGATATCAAGTTTGACATTACTAAGTGTTAAATGTTTTGTGCACATTTATATTTGATTTTTTTCCGAAAATATTAATAGACAATTAAAAACACAAAATTAACCAAAATGTAGACAGTTTAATGCGAGTTCTATAACATTACTGTATCTTGGTAGTGTGGATCTTACTGCATGAAACACATCAAATCAGAAAAACATAAAAAGGAGAGAGAGTAAAATTTCTGGAAGTATCAAATGCCAGGCATAGACAATCACTCTTTTGAATTTGACCAGGGAGGAGGATTTGTCATATGAATTGGCTAAAGCAGGGGTCCCCAACCTTTTTGTACCTTAGAGCACATTCAAAACTATAGTGCGGCGGGCACCATTTACTTTTTCAAGGCAAATTTACTAATTCCCGCCTGGTTCAGAGTTAAGCCTCAATGCTATACACATGGCCGATCAACTGCCATATTAAGTTTCCAACAGCGATTGTGACATTACATGTGGTTGTGGGTAATACTCAAGGCTGTAGCCATGGAGAGGGGAGTTCAACCCCCTCCAAGTTGACAAAAACTAAATTTAAAAAATACTGCTTTATTTACAGTCTTAACAAGACCAAAATAAAAACACAAGGAACTATTTAACTACTCGCCACCATTTTGGTGCTTTGGTACATTTTTAAAATACATATATTTATTCTGTGTTTATTCAGGCAACAAAGCTGGGTAGATCCATGCTAATATATTTACAAAGGAAATAGGAAGTATTAAGGTGGTATTAGTGAGTGTGAAGAGAATGATGAAAGGGTATAGCTCTTTGAGATTAGGGAAAAGCAAAACCATTCAGCCTGAAACTACAGTGGTTCAGAGTAAAAGTACACTTTGTAAATGAGCCGGCAAAGAAAAGAGGAATGACAGGGAGGGATTGGAAAGAGGGGGGCTTTCAATCACCAACTTCTTGAGAACGATTATTAAACAAATATTTTTATATTTTAATATAATTAATGGGTATGTTAAGTTTAGACTAACATTACAAGTCTGAAAAAGATAAATGATCCTAAAGTGTAAAATTATTTTAAAATATTATTTCTGTCCCGTTCCCACAAAAAATGGTTATTTCCCACCAGAAAATTTTCCCTGGTCAAAATGTCATTCTCGCAAAGGACTGGTCTCTTCATTAAATGATACATAGGATTTCATTATTTTTCACCACTCTTTTTCACCTATAAACAGGCTGTGTAACAACTATACAAATGTTTCCATCAAACTTAAATAATGCTTTTTTAAACACCAATGAGTTCACCCCATTCACTTTTATAAAAAATGAAATTTTAATTTCTCTATTCTTCTATATAAATTGTCTGGAAGACCTTGAAAACTCAAGGAATTTTGTGTTAAGAAAATAGTGGCAATCCTTTTAACTTTCTTGAACCATTTTGGGTGACCTGGCAGTCTAGGGGTAAGGTGTTGAACTGTGCTTGGGCCCGGGGTTCAATCCTCGGTCTCTGCACAGATTTAACTGATTTCTGAACCCTTCCTTCACCTTTGACAAGACATGTATTAATCACAACTTGTGAATGTGTGGAATGCCAGGCCTCCACCATGGTTCAGATCCCACGTTAAACTGTAGGTCCTCCATTTCATCTCACAATCACCCTACCATTAACACATTAACGTAAGTGCGTATAACCCAAACGGGTAGTAAGAATAATAAACAATTTAACCATTTTATGCAAATCAATAATTTTTTTTATAAAGCTTGTTATATAATTGTTTATATGGAACAGTTTTTACCTTATGCTTTATTTTAATGGTAAGAGCAATTGTATAAGTGGGATGAATAAAATAAATTTGTTCTATACTTTACTTTAGAGATTTCATATACAACCACAGCAGCTAAAAACATTTTTTTAATCAAGTCACTTGGATCGTGACAAAATTAAATAATGGAAACTACTTAATCGCTCATTCGGCTTTAATATCAAGCACTAGTATCATAAACCAAGGCATGGGCAGGAATACTGAATTCGAGATAAATATTGAAGCCAAAACACTTTATAAAATGTAATGTGGGGTCAGAGGGCAGTAAAAAAAATTAAATGGGCAAAAAGAATAGAGAGAGGGAATATAATGAAAGGAACCCACTCTAAATAGGAGTAGCTTTTAAAGTGTTTGATTTTCAAACATTTGCAGGGGTGGGTGGGAAGCTATTAGATCTTCTGTTCATGTTTCTTCTAAGTTTCTTTTTGTTGTCATTTCTCTCACACAGTCTATTGTGCTTGTAAAGCAATCAGCAATGAGAACATATTTGTTTTTAGGCCCTAGATTATTGCCACAGCATGGGGATCATGCATCGGGATGTGAAGCCTCATAATGTGATGATAGACCATGAGAACAGAAAGCTGCGGCTCATCGACTGGGGCTTAGCAGAGTTCTATCATCCCGGACAGGAGTACAATGTGAGGGTCGCCTCAAGGTACTTCAAGGGACCTGAGCTTCTAGTAGATTATCAGGTCTGTCCAAATAATAATAATAATGGTTATGTTTCATTTTAACATTGTATTTTATTTAACCTGATAAACAGACATACATTTATCAAATAACTTTATGAAATTATTATATTAATAATGTATAATATTTGAAAGAAGGTATAAGAAAGATAGATGGAAACCTATAAGAAGGGAGAGGACCAACACAATATGGCCTTTACAACGCAGTTCACACTATACATTGCTGCCATTGGACAAAGAGGTAATGGTTGCCTCTTAGAGACAATCGATCGTTACCACCCAATCCCCCGACCTAGTTTTCATTCTATTGGAACTCATCAAGGTAAGAGGCAACCATTTACCTCTTGTCCAATAGCAGCAATATAAAGTGTGAACTGTGTTCTTCTTTTCATTGTAAAAGCCATAATGTGTGTGCCTTTTATATGTTTCTATCCACTTTTCCTATACCTTCTTCCAAATATGATACAATAATTACTTCTTAAAGCAAAAAGAGGTTTTCCTTATAGAGGATACATTATATTAATAATGTTGTAGAACTAATCAAAACCCAAATTAGCTTGGTTTTTTTTCTACTTTGGATTATGCTTTCAATGGGCTTTCGATGATTATTTTGTGCTTTACTAAGCCATTTTATATTGTGCATTATTTCAATACATTTTTAAAATACAAATTATATTTGATATCTTCTTAGTTATTGTTTATTTAAGCTGGCAAAGTTAAGGTGTAACACCTTGTTTTACACTTAAACAAGCAACAATATTATTAATAGTTAATTGATGACTATTTTAGATTTTAAAGAAGTAACGTTATGAACGAAAATAACAATAGTACAGATCTTATAAATTAAACAATTAGAAATATTAAATTAATATCAAAATCTTAATGTTATTTCTATATGTATGTTGAAAAATGACATCTTGATATGCAAATTGAATCCAAAACTCTGGGCCTATTGCATCAATGCTTCAGCCATTGATCTTTCGAGATTTTTGTCATCAAGGGTCATATACAGTAGCATATTTAAGTGTGGGCCTAAATAGGTCTGAACTAAACAGAGGCAAATTTGCAGCTACTTGAATTTTTCATAAGTGCCAAGGGAAAGGAAAGATAAGTAGAGGCAATTTGAATAGTTCATAAGTGCCAGGTAAAAGGAGAGAGAGGAATAGATGTCTTGAATATTGTTCGTTCACGGTAGGAGTTTACCTGGAAAAGGACTTTTTTCCCTACCAGAAATCTATTATATAGTAGGATATCGGTAAGAAAAAAGACCTTTCAGAGGTAAACTCCTCCCGTGAATGAAGTATAGTTCCCAAGTGCCAGGTAAAAGGAGAGAGAGGAATAGATGTCTTGAATAGTTCCCAAGTGCCAGGGGAAAGGAAAGAGAGGAGTAGACGACTTAAATAGTTCACAAGTGCCAGAGGAAAGGAGAGAGAGAGGAGTAGACGACTTAAATAGTTCACAAGTGCCAGAGGAAAGGAGAGAGAGGAGTAGACGACTTAAATAGTTCACAAGTGCCAGGGGAAAGGAGAGAGAGGAATAGATGTTTTGAATAGTTCACAAGTGCCAGGGGAAAGGAGAGAGAGGAATAGACAATTTTAATAGCTCATAAGTGCCAGAGAAAGGGGGAGGAGGTTTATAATAAAGATCATTAAGTCTTTAATTACACTGAGATTGCTTTATTGCACACATACATTTTATTGTTGTTACCCTCTACATCAACATACCTTGTTGTATTCTTAAAATTAGTCTTGGCCTAAAAGTGTTTAGATTTTGAATTTTACATTGGAATGGTTTGGATATTTTGTCTTGAATTACTAAAATTACTATGTTTACACATCTTCCCTTTAGATTTTACTACACTTTCACTGTTATTTTGATACATAATGGCTTGATACTCCTCTCTGGGAAGGTTATAATTATAGGGACATGTGGGACAGTTTCAGTGGCTTGGACGGCACTGGGCTGTTTCATAATCAATGATTGCACAACACCCAACAGCTGATCATCGCTATAAGGCTGAAATCCTTTATCCCCTTCATAGTGAGACAATTTCAGAAAGTGCACATGTCTAAAAGCTATACACTAATTTGCAATCTTAATAAAATAATTAGGGATGGGTCCTTGAATTCTTTGAATTTTTAAGGATATTTGAGAGTTGATTATTTAAGAACATTTCAGATTCAAGACTCAAATCCTTTAAAAAATGTGTTATTTCAATTTTTGAAGTGAAATTTGCTTTAGAGCTAAGATACTGATTATCAGTGGTTCAGAACCATTTACAATTATAGTATGAACTTAACAACCAGACACTAGAGCATTAATTTAATACTGACTGAATGTATGAATATTTAATCATTCGTAAGAATTTTAAGATTTAGTTAATATTTGTATTTTCTATTATCTTTTATATATATATATATATATATATCTTTCTTTCTCTCATGTTCAAAATTATTCCATGATTAAGATTTAATATTCCAAGGTAAATTGGAGATTTGGATTTGAGGTTCGGATTTGTAGAATAGGGGATTTGACCCAACTTGAAAATAGCTGAAATGATTTAAAAACAGAAAGGCTCTGGAAAACCTGGAAAAGTGGGAGAATTTTAAAATAATTTTGTCGTCTGGACACCCTGTATCAATTTTGGATACAAATTTTGCCATTTCCTAGAAAGCCTTACCTTTGAATATTTGCCAATTGTTTTACTTTGAACAAGCAACACACACTTGTGAAACTTATTTTTACTTTTGGATAAAAAATATGCAGTACTAGTTAAAATAGTCTTGAATACAGTAAGTTTTGATTATTTTGATTATAGATTGGAATAGATAAGCAAAAGTGTAATTTTTTTATATTCAAGTCAGTTCTGATAAATTTCTTTATTTTCTCAATATTGTCTCAAACTAAAAAAGAAACAAAATATGCACACTTGAATTTTGTGTTATTTGTTTCCAATATGTATTTGATTAATTTGTGGTAAGTTATTCATTGATTCCACATTTTAGATGTACGACTACTCCCTGGACATGTGGTCTCTTGGCTGCATGCTTGCCAGCATGATCTTCAGGAAAGAGCCTTTCTTCCATGGTCATGACAATTATGATCAGCTAGTTCGCATTGCCAAAGTTCTTGGCACGGAGGAGCTGTTTATTTACTTAGAAAAATATCACATAGAATTGGATCCTAGGTTTCACGACATTCTTGGAAGGTTAGTTCTTAATACTGTTAATGTGGATTATCTTTAGATGGGATTGTTGGAAACAATTACCTTGGGTATTTTAGATTGGGAGATAATTTAATGATTCTTTTACAAAATAATGAAAAAATCATTGTTCTGCGTCATCTTCCATATAGTTTGTCTAGCTATCTACCTAGCTCTTTGAAGCTTTTATACATTATTTATTGATTGAATAGAATCTTGGCATGCCTTAGATTCAATTCAAATACATTACCGACTGTCAGCAGTTCAAGCCAATAATAATAATAAACAATTTGACTATTCGCGGAAAGGAATCATATCAAAACACACATTCATTTCTTCTTACACTTTTACACTCATCACTTCTTCAAAATTACACAGTTGCTCATTGTTTTGGATTTTCGGATATACTCGTTTTCATATGAAGACACATTAATGGTAAAGGAATATTCTCAAAAATTCAAAACAATGTGCAACTATGGAAGTTTGAAGACGTGGGGAATGTAAAAGTTTAAGAAGACATGAAAAGAGAAGTGTGTTTGTTTATATCTAGGCCTAACCTAAACATTCTTTCGGGTTGGCTTCCTTAACTATCACTTTACATTATATTACAGTGTTTCTACACTATCTTACTATACATTTTCAAGCCATCGGACATTCACTCATTTTATTAGCTTCTTTTAGATGATCTGTTTGTGTAATTTTAATGTCTTAAAAGACATGAATGTTGAAACTATTTTAATCGTTTTTTCTATTGTAATTTTATTTGAGTGCTGTTCTTGTTTTTAAATCTTGTATATTTTAAAGTGTTCTTATTTAAAATTATCATTTTTTAAACTTTATTTTCAAAAGTATTTACTAATTAAAGTGTTATTCATATTTAAGATGATGTGTTCTTTAGTATATCTTTAAAATCTCAAAATTTTAAAGGTGATATTTACATTTTATATTTATTTTAATTGGTGACATGTTAAATATAGGCCTACTATTTTACTTTTAAAATAAACAAATATATACTCTCAACGTTTTAAAATTAAGAATATACTCAAATTCGGGAGCTTTTAGAAATACACCTTGAGTTCAACTCTTAATGAAAAAAAACCTATCTCATAGACCCCTCATTTATATAATGAGGTTATATAAAATGTTAAAAGTTCTACAGGAAAGAAATCAACCTTTCTCTAAATATAATTATATAATATTTGGAAGAAGGTATATGAAAGGTGGATAGAAACACATAAAAGGGGGACAAACGCAATTAATAATATCAAATCTATTAATTAAAAAGATATTTTAGGTTAGGTTTAGTGTCGGTAAAAACGATTAAATTCATGAAACTCTTTAAGTTCAAATTTAATAATTAAGAAAACAAGTTATTTTGTGCTTAGTGACAATAAACAATTAAATTCACTACTCTACAAAATTTAATATATTTTTTAAATAAAATAAAACCAATTACTGCTTTTAATTAAATCTAGCCAGACATTTGAAATATTTGTATTCATTTGTTGCTTATTTTTATAATCTCTTGTCGTATTCATAGTAGGCCTATATTTTAATCGTTCTGAGGATCTCCGAACAGATTTGTTTTTATTAAAGTCATCAGCCAAACTTTTTCAGGCTGGTGTTTTTTGTTTACCTGTCACCACATTAGTTTTGTTTTATTTCATAGTATTGATATATTTTCTTCCAATAAGTACAGCAACAAGACATGCTTATTTGAAGTAAAACTGGGACAGCTGGAATCTTTTTAAATAATTGTAATCAAAGGAAAAATTGCACCAAACGGCTATATTTAAATAAACACTGAAAAGAGGATAGGAGGGCAAGACTTACCCACTTAACAGAAAATTTTAGGTCTAAAAGCTCACAATTAACACACCTTCTGTAATTTTTTGCTTGCATCAATCTCTTTCCTCACCAGGAGAGTGTAAAACACAGACTAGATTATAGGAGCATGGCTATAGGTTGGCCTTTTTTTTTATATATAATGCCACCTACATTTTCAAAGCTACCATACTTCCAACATTTTTGTATTAACCCATTCCCTGGCATGGGCTTTGAACCATGTATTTGTTTGGTTGAACGTTCCCTGGTGTGGTCGCAAATCAACGTTTCATTGCAATAAGTTATTGTGACCCATCTTTAGTCAGTTTGGATGCTTCATATTGAAGCTAATAGATGGGGCTACAAGTTAAATGCTATACAATGATCATGAATTAAGCAATAAATGATAGCATAAGTGAATAACGACAAATGTTTCTGATTAGAGTAAAGGAGTAGAAAAATGGCTGCCAGTCCTGTATAGATTGCTGTGCTAAACATGTACCAGGGAATGGGTTTAACATATAGCATTCCATTCAAAAAAGCTGGCCCATTTTAAAAGCCATGTGGCATTTTCACAAACATGTCTCAACCTAAAACTAGACCCAGAGTGTCTCCATACATTTGCCTATATGTGGTGCGCCTATACAGATCATATCCAACATCCCAAGTAAAACAATAGCTCCATTTCCAAAGCAACCTTCCTCTTCATTTAAAACAACTCTCTACTCTTTAGCCCAGCTATCAGAGCTAAACGTATATTTTCCGAGGAAGGAGACCTTAACAAGCAATGTCAACAACTCTTAAAAGCTTTGACAGCCTGAGGATTCCCTGAAGTTTAGACACATAGTCAACAGTCAAATAAACAGAGGCCTGTATAATCAAGAGCCCTCTAATGACACAACGCTCACCAACCAGTGTTATGAAGGCCTAGACAAACTCAGACTTATCATAAAAACAGGCTACAATAGCTTAACCTCATAATTTCTCACACAAAATTTTCTCAACAGTGCTCCAAGAATCACATTCACCCTGTCCCCCACCCTTCCCCCTTTCTTACACCCCTAATCTCCACAACATTATGGTTCACCCTAAATTGCCCAACCCAACCATAAACAAGCCAAAGGTTCCTACCCTTGCAACAAACTGAGATGCAGTACCTGCAAAATTCACCAACCGGCCACCTCATTCAACAGTAAACTCCCAGCCATAGGTGGAAATTTTTAACGTGTCTAAGCCAAGCACATTTGATTGTAAACAATATTAGGATGATGAAGAAGGTAGATTGTAGAATTTAGAACAAATGTGCATTTGTTGGAAAGGAAAATAAATAAAAAATTTGGGGAAAAAAACACCCACAGTACAAAAAGCCAGGATTTAACACCCGACCTCCACATTATCAGAAAACTAGATTAGATGAACTTGAAAATTAAACTGCACTTTAGGGTGAATAAGAAGTTTTTTAAATAAAATTCCTTTCAATATGACTAGTAACAAGATTTTTTTTTTGTAAAGTTAGCAATATCGCTTGAAGTACAAGTAAAAAATAAATTGTTAGTTAAATAAAGCTGCTTGGCGCCATTTTTCCTTTGTTATTTATAGCTTTAGTTTTAAGTTTATTTTGTTTCATGCCAGTCATTATAATTCTATGAATTATTTTGCCAAAATTTTGTAGCTTAAATACTTAAATCTACTCATAGGTTTGAGTGAACAGTGGTCCCACTACCCCTCCCCACACCCTTCCCTCCCTTTCGAATTACTTGGTTTCAAATCAGTTAAGTTCATTTTAATTTGATTTTGAACCATATTGTATTTTATATTTCTTTCCACGATTTACATGTATGTATCATTGGTAGATACATGGAAAAGGTGAGAATATTTTTAGGGTAAAAGGGGTGTTATTTTCCTAAAAGAGCGATGTTATTATTTACGTAAATACAAGTTGAATTAGTATTAGTTAAAAAAAACGATAAAACTGTCTACATCTTTTGTTTATATTGTGATATAACTATTTATTAACATATTCAGAGAAAAACCAAGTATAAATACGCACAAAACATTTCACGCATACTAATATCAAGCAAGATATCTCAATATCATCACCTTAGCGTCTTAAAAATAGCAATATTGAAAAAATCGATTATCAACTTATGTTTAGACCAAACAATAACACTGAAACATGTCTTCATAGAATACTAAACTACTATCAAATAAGGAAAAGGGAATAGATGTTAAGAAGATATAACTTGGCCAAACATGGCTGCCTCTAGCAAGGTCCATATTTATTAATGTCCTTGCTAGGACCTAGCAAAGGCTGTAAACAAAGAATCGAAATTTAGGTATCATAATGTGTACAAGTAGAAATCGTAATTTTTAACTCTAACCTCATTTAAAATGAGCTTAAATATTCTGAAAACACTCATTTTTCTAGTGATCTATTTTATACCTATAAAATAAGTAAAAATTTATACAATTTTATAAACTGCAATCTTGGTATAGTGCTATCACCAGTGTTACCGCATTGAAAATTATATTTCATGATGTGGTATTTGGCAAATTAAAATGAAATTGTGTTTATTTAGAAAAAAAAGCTTAAATTCGCTGTATCGCAAATACAAATTTTACATATCCCTAATCATTGGTGCTTAGTTGTAATTTTCTATAACATTTATCAGACATATTCATAGAACCTAATTAAACATATTATAAAACTATTTTTATTTTACTAACATACTTTTTATTACATTTTTTCTTACCTATTCATTTTATGATAAATATTTTTTATTTTTTTCATGTCACCTTCTCTAATCACAACACAAAATGCGTTGCCATTAAATACCATTTGCCCTGGTGTGATTTTTTTTCTAATACTGGATGGCCAGTGTACTCAGCCAGAATTCGTCGTCTTCCAAGTCAGTCACTCACACACTTTGATTTTACTATTTTGATTTTAGTCCAGTTTAATTCTCCAACAATACAAAAATTTCCAGCAAATTCGCTTCGATTTTGATTAATGTTAAGCTTAAAAATAACTTAACTTTTAATATTTTAGCTTATTCATGGTAAAGTTTAGTTTTTTAATAAGAAATTTAAAAAAGGTCATTTTAAAAGACACATAAATGCAATGTATTATATAGTATTGTATGCATAGCAACTTTTAGAATGTCAAATTCTTGAAAGTAAACAAAAGCTAAATGATTGAAAGATTAAAAATAAAAAATACTAATTTTGTCACCTAGGTAAAAACCTTCAACTTGTAATAATGAGGTAAAATCTTTGAACTTTTAATAACTCCAATTGGTTTTATCACCAATGAAAAGGAATTTCCATTATCTAGGAAAGTGTAATTCTAGAATCTGGATGTGGGTATATGACATTTTAAAACTTGAGAATCATAATTGAAAACTGGAATTGTGTGACATCTCTACTTTTTTATTTATGATAACTGGATGATACCATAAATAAAAAAGCATGGATGTCAGATTTGTGTAACGAATATTGGCTTTCAGCCTTTAAGAAAGCTTTACCAATACTTTGGTTTTTCAGGCATTCTAAGAAGAGATGGGAACGTTTTGTGCACAGTGAAAACCAGCACTTGGTGTCGCCAGAGGCGCTAGATTTTTTGGACAAGTTGCTCCAGTATGACCACTACGACCGTCTCACTGCGAGAGAAGCAATGGAGCACCCATATTTCTGTGAGTTGCCATTCGTTTGGTATAGTGTGGTAGTGTTTAATATGGAAACCAAGGTAAAACTTAAGTAGGAAGGTATTTCGGTTTAATCTCTCAAGCGTGACTTATCAGTTACTGAAACCCTTCCCTAAGGTGACTTAATTTTGTGGTGTAATAGTTCACCTCTTTCAAGATGTGTATTAATCACAACTTGTGAATGTGTGGAATGCCAGGCCTCCACCATAGTTCGGATCCTACTTTAAACTGTATGTCCTCTATTTAATCTCACAATCACCCTACCATTACACATTAGGCTAAGTGCGTATAACCCAAACGGGTAGTAAGTCGCGGTGTTAACCACTCAAGTGGTAAATTTCCTCATTAGAGGTTGCACTGACTGGATCATTTTTTTCTTACAATTTCGGTGGCAAATTTTATTTTATTTTATTAAATTGAGCTGCTTGCATATATGCCTTAAATTATCTACCAGAATACGCCATAACTACTAGACTATCTTATTTTACCTAAAGAAAATATTTATTTGCTCACCTCTCCCCCTTCCCTCCCCCAACCCCACACACCTCTTTCTTTCCACCTCCCTAAAGTTATCTAATACTCTTTCACTGTGTGGTAGCGCTGGAAACAAGGTGCAGCACACAAAGCCACCTTACAGTCTTCACACTCATATCTTGATTCCCGCCTTTGTCCCATTTTATAACACATAACACAACGCCGAGTTGGATTTTGTTTTGCTGTTGTAGCAACAATGTAGGATGGATAATGAGGTGCATTCATCCTAGTTGGAGGAGCAGTTTTTGAGGGTCTTCCTGTTGGTTTGTTTATCACTTTTGTGGTACTTCATAATTAAGTTTTCAATTAGCTTAATTTGAAATTCCATTCTTGATTCACTT
>CABFOV010002409.1:24932-51950 GCA_902141375.1 Timema poppense
TTTTAATGATTTACAAATAGACCTACATTACACAATATAGGCCTAAACTGTGAATTAAGATTTATTTCAATCGTGCTTTCAATTCTAATCAACCCCAACCACCCCTCACAAAATACATATTAAAATTCAGCCAAATTAAACAATCTAGATTCATATTATTGTTTGAAAATCAAATCAATCAAAATTTGAGTGTCTTTTAGTTATTTTTAAAAGTGGTGTTAGAATGAGTTAAGTTTCTGAAAAACATGTGTGATATAAACAGGTTAGGTTTAGTTATCCTTTGATCAACTTTAAGCATACATTGGAAATAGTGAACTCAATAATGCCTAAGTATGTTTTATTATTATCTTTATTTTTTATTCATTATCTATTTTCACATAGAAAACAAATATATTTGATTCTTGGGATATATCAATTTCTGAGAATACATTTTATTTAAAACACACAAACACATTTTCGACTACAATATGTCCATTCCCATTTTATAAGGCAGGACTACGTTTGAATATTTCCACAATTACTTCAATAACATATATATAAAAATAATAAACTCTTTTAAGTTAAACTCAATTTAAAAACAAATTATAGATTATCAAGTCGTTATTTGATTCTTAAAACTTGAGAGCGCTCACTAAGTGATCATATTACCTCATTTGATTTTAAACAAACAATCGATATACGATACGTAGGGATAAATAAACAGTTTTAGCGCTGTCTGATTGTTGAAAATATTTATTTTTCATAAAACCCAACAAAATGTCTAACTTAAGGATCATATTCAATAAATTGGGGTTCTTTGCATAGTTGTAGATAGTTAAAACCAGTTGGATAGTAATAATTAACAGTCTCTTTATTTTAATTATCACTCGGGCGAGTAAACATAATACATGTCATGGCGGCTATCATGTGTAATTGCGGCTGACTTTGTGTCATGCGTTCTTATTTCTGTTTAAAAAAAAGTAATTTATTTTTATTGTTTTGAGTTTATTTGTAATTCTAGTTTTGATTTTGAGTTTTTGAAGAGTTTTAATGTGTTCTTTAAAATATACAAGATTGTTCGTGAGGTGAAAGTTTTAGAAGTGAGCATTTGCCGAAACAGTTTAGTCCAAGTTTCCCATACAGGTGGGATAAGAGGGTACTAGGCACGTAAGATTTTCCACACCTAACAATTATTTTTTTCTAAAGAAAATTGTATTTATGTTTATCTCTTTTGTCTGACGAAATAAATATTACGGATTAAGTTGTGCTTTTTAAGTAGGCCTAACTAAGTAATTATTGAATTCAAAATATTATGCTTTGTTTATGAGGTGAAAGATTCAATCATTGAATCCAGTAAAACATTGAATCCTCAAATCTTAAATATTTGCCAGGATTTGGTAGATTTTCAGATTCGAGTGGCCCATCTCTAATTAGAACCAATTCACTAAATTTAAAACCATTGAGATAAATTATAACATGATTTATATATGTTTTTTCTAAATATAGGGCTAAATAAGTTAAATTTATGGTAGCCATACGGCCTTACTACAAACCCCTATCTTTGTAAGCTATTTAAATGTGTTTTTTTCCACAAGTGACTATTTCCTTCCTCTGTCCGAGAGCTTGTCTACTGAAGACTATTTTGTTGCAGATCCAATTGTGAAGGACCAGAACCGCATGAACATAGTGTCGTCCTCCCCTACTCCCATAGCAGGCTCTGGGCCTGTAGGTGAGTAGTGAGACAGGTAATGGCACCAATCCCATCTCACACTTAACTGTGCTGGCTTTAACAATTATCCGCATTAACACTCGGCCAGGGTCACTACCCCTCTTTTCCCCCACCCCCTCCAAATAATAAAATTTCACTGGCGAAAGAGTTTTTTCCAAATCCACACTTTCTGTTTCTCCTGATATTTTAGTTTGGATTAGGCATAATAAACTATCTATAACCTACACCAATTTGTTATGCAACACAAATCATTTTCTTTTAACAAAACTGCCATTTGAAGTTGTTAGCATTTTAGGATTCGGTTTTATTTTTTATAGCTTAATAAATATAACTTTTATCTTTGATCATAGTGGGATGGAAGGGAGTGAAAGTGTAGGTCAGTATTTTTGTAGTTTTCTTTAGCAAAAAATGCACTAGATCAAATATCGCTCCAATAGATACATTTAGTTTGATTGGTTATGCATATTATTGTCAACAGTCTTTGAATATCTGCCTTTGAGATGCAGAATTGGACTAGGACTTTTTATGTTTATTTTAAATGTAGGGGTCTGACTTTCTAATATTAACGATATTTGAGAATTCAGAAAAATATCAGACCAGACACTCAAAATACTTTTAAAAAATATTTATTTTCATATTTCTAATTGTAATTCTTTTTATAGCTTTATTACACATTAGTAGAGACATGCAAAAGGCGAGGTTATTTCTAGGAGAAAAGGATGTTATATTTTTCTCAAAAAGGGATGATATTATGGATGCTGTAAGCGATGCTATTATTTAAGTAAATACGAGTAAAATTATTATTCATTAAAAAAAGTAAACTAAAACTCTACATTTTTTGTTCATATTGTGTATTTAACTATTTATTAACATATTTGGAGAAAAATCAAATATAAACATGCACAAAACATTTCACGCTTAGTAATGTCAAACTCGATATCTCAATATCATTACCTTAAGCGTTTTACAAGTAGCAATATCTAAATAATCTATTATCATTTTATGTTTAGATCAAACAATAATAACACCAAAACAAGTCTAATAGAAGACTAATATATAATTATGGTGAAGACTAGTAGTGTTTAACTCTAGAACCTTGATTGAAACGTTACATTTGTTGCATTTAGTATTATCTTTATTTATTTTGGCGAAAAATTTCCAATTAAGAGTTTTACTGGAATTTCCTTTCCGATAAATATCACTAGGCCTATTTTGTGCTCATTTTTATAACAATACTGCTACAGCTTGCCTGCAAGTTTAGTTCAGGTAGGGGCTCATCAATCTTTCTTCGTCTGACATATGAGCTTCTTTTTCACTTACATTTATATAAATTTAAAATAACACTATTAATAAAAATTCACAAAAGAAATTATTTAACTAAAAGACAAATATTTAATGTTTTAAAGACGTGGAACACAATAAATAAATAAAAAAGTTGAATTGAATGTTATTTAGTATTTACTATTTAATAAATAATATGTATGAAAAAAGTGCATTGAGCAAAAACATTTAGTAATGAATAAAATGAGAAAGTATTAGGAAAAAAGTAGAACACAAATAAAAGAAAAGACACTAACACAAATTTACACACACTTAAATATTTTGATGCTATTAAAGCACCTTCCTCAGGAAGTAGTGAGGAAGGTGCTTTAATAGCATCGAAATATTGAAGTGTGTGTAAATTTGTGTTAGTGTCTTTTCTTTTATTTGTGTTCTATTTTTTCCTAATACTATATCATTTTATTCATTACTAACTATTTAATAAATAGTATTCATTTACAATTTATAATTAACTACATAAATGCAAATAAATGTTTGAAAAATTGAAAGGATCTAATAACTTGGAACACACATAAATCGAAAACGTGTTTATTTGAAGCAAAATGGTTGTTTCCTATTTAATGTTCATTTGATGTGTACTTTTCTATTTATATACTAACAAATCGGTTTAGTAAAATGAAATGTAAAGAAAACTAATTTAAGTTTTTGCAAGCATAGGGGCTAAAAATCTCAATGTGGAAAGTTGATTTCATAATGTTTTATTGACAGAGAAAATTAAATTGTAGGAATCTTTATTTTGTTATGTTATAGACTTGTAACCTGTTAGAAACATTATCGTAGTTTTGTTGAAAGCAAACTTAATAATTTACAAATTAATAAAATGTAATACTGTTGTTGAATTCAACTGTGTATATAAGTTAAACTTTTTTTTTATTCAAAGTTTGAATTAGAGGTTATTGCTAACATCGTATTATATAAAATGATAAAGTATTAGGAAAAAAGTAGAACACAAATAAAAGAAAAGACACTAACACAAATTTTCACACACTTCAATATTTCGATGCTATTAAAGCACCTTCCTCAGGAAGTAGTAGTAATTAGACTGAAGAGGATGTTGTCTTCAATGATGCCAACTTGATTGGAAAGGATGAAAACTTCTCTGATGAAGGTGAGGAATGTTAGTATATGTGGTTTCATTGTATACTAACATTCCTCACGTTCATGGCCTGGCTGCAGTGGAATATTATCTCAACACGCGTCCGATCAATACCACACCTACAACATCATTTATTCTTGATCTCACTAAATTTATACTAGAAAAGAACAACTTTCTATTCATGGATCAGAACTTCATTCAAACCAAAGGCACAGCGATGGGTACAAGGATGGAACCTTCATATGCCAATCTGTTCATGGGCAAACTGGAAAAAACATTTCTTGACCGCCAACTCAACAAACCACTTTGCTGGTTTCGCTTCATCGATGACATATTCATGGTGTGGACAGCAGGCCAAGACAATCTTACCATATTTTTAAATAACCTTAACTCCTTTTCGCCTCTGAAGTTCACCTCAAATCAATCCCACGACCAGGCAACATTTCTCGATGTGGACATTAGGCTGTCAGATGGCCACTTCAAAACTTCGGTACATCTTAAACCCACTAATAGACAACCATATCTGATTTTGAAAGCTGCCACCCATTCAACACTAAAAGATCTATTCCATACAGTCTTGCCATACGGGCTCACCGCATCTCCTCCGATCCAGAAAGTCTTCAAACCCACCTGGAAAACCTTCAAGAAGCCTTTACAGAGAGGGGATACCCTAAACCTCTCATTAATAACCTACTTCGACTAGCAGAAACTTCACAATCACCCAAACCTGAAAAACTCGATACTATACCTCTAGTGACTAAGTACTACCCAGGCCTACAAAAGATAAATAAAATATTAGCTTCGGGTTTTCACATATTGGAAGCATCCAGCTGCACCAACAATATTCTCAAAAAACCACCAGTCCTTGTGTATAAACATCCTCCATCACTCAGAAATCTTCTGGTACATCCTAAACACCAAACTGAAAATGACACAACCTTCATTCAACCACAACAAGGCTCTCAACCTTGCAACAAAACAGCTTGCAAAACCTGCCAAATACATCATCCAGCAACCACTTTCTCTAGCAACATTACCAACTCCATCTATACTATCAAAGGCAGTCACACATGTGAGTCCAGCAACCTAATTTACCAACTAGAATGCCAACAATGTACTGCACAATATGTTGGCCTCACCACCAAAACTCTACGTAAACGCATGAATGGACACCGCCATTACACCAAAATTAAGAATCCAGAAAAACCAGTTTCAGCACACGCCTCCAATCATAACCTCAACTTTGAAGACTGCTACACTGTCAAGGTGTTAAAATCACCCCACAAGACACAATGTAATATGTCTCAGTTAAGAAGATGGGAACTGGCACATCAATGGATCACAAAGTCTAGAAAACCACCCAACCTAAATATTCGCTAATTTCTACCCAGAGACTACACCAGCACCACCTACCATCCACACAGTAAATGACAAACTTTCAGGGAATTTAATCTTCATCAGAGAAGTTTTCATCCTTTCCAATCAAGTTGGCATCATTGAAGACAACATCCTCTTCAGTCTAATTACTACTACTTCCTGAGGAAGGTGCTTTAATAGCATCGAAATATTGAAGTGTGTGTGAAAATTTGTTTTATTCTTTTATTCTTTTATTTGTGCTCTACTTTTTTCCTAATACTTTTATCATTTTATTCATTACTAAATGTTTTTTCTCAATGCACTTTTTTCATACATATAACATCGTATTATAAAAACTACCAAGTTCTTGAGATGCCCATTAGAAGTACGAGTATAAAAAATACTCTCCTGCCATTCCAGGAATTTTAGATGCTCGATTTATTTCCCGAAAATTCGGGTGCCCGGCTACCCCTATTGTGAGTATATTTACAAATTTCTGGTAAATTAGTTAAACTAATAATGATTATATTGGTTAAAAATGCACAATTCGGAATATTTTTGTTTGGCATACAGAGATTTAGAGAGTTGATTGATTTTTGATTCTTCCAAAGCCGTTAAGAATAGGCATCTTGAATTTGACATCCTTATCAAGATTGATTTTCAATCCTTACAATACCAATACAACCCACTTTGGTGGTTGCATGGTCTAAGGCACTACTCTTGCAATAGACTGAACTGCCAAAGATGAGGAGATTGAGGTTTGATTCCAGTTAAGTGTACTGGGGGTGGTTTTCCATTCTCTTTCCACACAAATGTAGGTACACTTCCTCTTAATCTAACCTTATTAATCCTTAACACATTAGACATAGGTTTACAACTTTTGAACAGGTAGTAAGATGCACTGCTAAATAAATACAAAAAAAACAGGCGTGGTATTTGACATTTTGTCAAGATTGTAAAATAAATTTGTTTCAGGGAAATTGACCACACATTATTAAATTCTTAACTGCATTTAGGTGTCAAACTTTTTTAATATACACCCCCGTTTGCTGGGAACATTTTAGACTATTTTTAGCTTCAAATATATAGTGAACAACTTGTTTCAATTGAGACCATGGTCTGTAAATATTTATACATGTTTTCATCATGACGTCTTCCAGTGGCTTTTAGATAATAACAATTCAAGAGTTTTTAAATAAAGACATCTAAAATATTTGGGGAAGGTGATGATCATCTAGTAAGAAATTGGTAATAATAATGTGTCAGAAGAAGAAATCATGTAAGAAAAAAAAATCAAAACCTTGATGGATGGAAACTGTTTTGTTCTCGCTATTAAGAACTTTTAAGATAATGTACACGGTAGTTGATTCGAACATTACTTATTTTTGCCCTTAAAATTGATTTAAAAAAATCACCTCATTAATTTTTATAAAAATATACTTTACGTACATCAAAATAACATTCGGTTAAGGGGTTACTCTTCTTGACTAAGAGTGAATCAGTTTCTTTGTCATTCAAATAACCTTTTAGATCACATAAATCTATCCTTTTTAAGTGAAGGGAAATATTTTAGAATCTGTGATCACATCTAGTTTTGTGAATTAACTTTTACATGGAACATCTCAATTATAATATTGCCGAACTGTACCATCTTCAGGACACAAATTTGTAATTTATAGGGATGGGCCATGAGATTTGGTATTTGAAGATATATTGGAGATTAAGATTCGGGTATCGGATTTGTAAAATAGTGAATTCGACCAATAGTATTTTTAAATTGTGTTAAAATTCGTATATCTTTAACTGATATTAAAACAAAATAAACTGAAAATATAGACACAACACATTTTTCTGGCAGTTTTAGGACTATAAAGATTGTTTTTTGACCAAGGGTGTTGAAAGGGGTACTCTCAGAAACCATTGTTGTCTGGAATATATAAACACATCATGCATTTGGAATTTGAAAATTGCATCAGACCCTGGCCCCCAGACCCCACCCTCATATTTTGGTGGGGACAAAAATGTTTTTGTGTTGTAATTTTGGGTTTGATTAAATATTTTTTATAGGTATAATAATTCACAAATTTATTTATTGTATAACTGTGATAAATAAAATGATAGAATATTAGGAAAATGGTAGAGCACAAATAAAAGTAAACACACTAACACACATTTACACACACTTCAATATGTCGATGCTATTATATCATCTTCCTCAGGAAGTAGTAGTAATTAGAATAGTATTAGTCTAATTGCTACTACTTCTTGGGGAAGGTGCTATAAGAGCATCGAAATATAGAAGTGTGTGTAAATATCTGTTAATGTGTTTACTTTTATTTGGGCTCTACCATTTTCCTAATATTCTATCATTTTATTTATCACCAATTGTTTTTGCTCAATGCACTTTATTTCATACATATTTTATTGTTTAACTGTGAAATATTATTGTTTTGACAACAATAATTTACATTTCCTGGTTGAGCACCACTACATATTTTACAATAGTTCATGCATAGTACAGTAGCCCCATGGCTTCTTTGCTGCTGACTGACAGCTCACAGCTGACGTCTGACGGTCAACATTTAGGTATATACCTACATTTTGACTGTCAAAAGTGACAGCTGATAAACACATGTTTTTGCAGATCATATGGTTCGGCGTAGGGATACATAATTTGGTCTGGTAACTTTCCAAAGCTTTTAGCTGTCAGTTAGCACCAAATAAACTATGGGGCTACTGTACCTATAGAGAAATGTGTTTTTTAAGAAATTGCTTTCAGCAAGTTTTTATTATATAATTTTTAAATGTGTTCATTATAATTTCAATTGAAAACATTTTATTGTTTAAGAAATTATTACTTTGCTCTAGTTATTAGACAATGTACATGTTGATTAGAAATTTTCGGGGAAAAAACTTGCAATATTGCAGACAAAAAATTTCTTCTCATTATTTTTTCTATGATCATAATTTTTAACATTAAATTTTACTGTGCACATATAAGCAAACATATTCATATAATTTCATAAGGGAAGCTTATTATGCTGATTTAAGCCATGCTAGTTTTATATTTTTGTCATATTCTTTAACCTAAACAAATGAAAAAAAAAATATCAAACAACTAGTTTCAATGAACATTAAATGGAAAAAGGGTAAACACATTTAACCATAAAATTGTAAGTTTAAAAGATCATATTTAAATTAAAACACATCACAATAGTTTTTAGGCCACCTTTTTCAACAGCAGAGAAACTATTACTTTTTATTCCTTTATTTACTACCTTATAAGTTAATTAAATAATGCTCCTAAGAAAATTTACTTTTAATTGAGAGGATAGAAGTCCAGCTTACCTATGTTGGGGCTCACTGGTTTTAAAAATCTAGTGGAACAGTATTTACAGAATAATATTATTATTCAAGCTTTTACTGCCACAAAAAGGTTTGATCAGACATAGAATAAAGATGACGGTAGACTGTCTCTTGTTTCTTTTTGCTCTCCATTGGTTAACCAAACACAATAAGTAACTACTAGAGACAATCATGTCCATCCTCTGCCCAATAAACCTTTTTTTGACAGTAAAAGCTGAAGAATAATATTGTTCTGTAAATATTGTGTTCCACTAGATTTAAAAAATTCGATGAACTCCTGCAAAGTTAACCTGTTCTATCCCTTCAATTCACAAAATACCTTTTAGATTAGAGATATTACTCTATAAGGAAAACCTCTTTTCGCTTTATGAGGTAATTGTATTATATTTGGAAGAAGGTATAGGAAAGGTGTTTGTCCTTTAAGTTATACCTTTTAATTGTTCCTATCTATGTGTCCTATCATTCTTTACCATTTTCCTTTTTCTCCTCTTTCCTTTTTTTTTGTTTTTTTGGTCTTCTCTTTTAGGAAGTTGCGTTGCGCGTTTCACACTCCTCCCTGATGAGTTCCGATAGAATGAAACCTAGTTCGGGGGATTGGGCGGTGACGATCAATTTTCTTTAAGAGACATCCATTACCTCTGTCCATTGGCAGCAGTGTAAAGTGTGAACTGTGTTCTTCTTTTCATTGTAATGGCCATATTGTGTTCGTCCCCCTTTTTTATGTGTTTCTATCCATCTTTCCTATAGCTTCTTCCAAATATAATACATTAGAGATATTGCAATTCCTCCTCCTATGTTTGTCCTTTATGTTATACCTTTTATATGTTACTATCTATGTGTCCTTTCATTTATAATTCTCCATTTTCTCCCTTATGCGGTTTTTTGGTTTCCTTTTAGAATGTTGCGTTTCACAATCCTCTATGATGAGTTCCGGTATAATGAAACCTAGGTCTGGGATTGGACGGTGACGGATCAGTTTCTTTTATAGGCAACCATTACCTCTTTGTCCATTGGCAGCAATGTAAAAGTGTGAACTGTGTTCTTTTCATTGACCTGCCTCGGTGGCGTAGTTGGCTAACGCGCTTGTCGTGTTGAGTTCGACTGCTGAGGACGGGGAGTTCAGGGTTCGAATCTCGGTCGGGTGAACTGGGTGTGGTTTTTCCTAAATGGTTTTCCACACTCCTTCCACGCAAATGCGGTTTCACTTCCTATAATTCAACCTTCCCAATTCCTAATCCATTAACGTAATTAGTACTTAAAGCATATAACCCGAACGGGTAGTAAGACCCGGTGCTAAATATTATTCTTTTCATTGTAAAAGCCATATTGTGTTCATCCCTTTTATGTGTTTATCCATCTTTCCTGTACCTTCTCCAAAAATAATTCCTCTTTTTATCGATTTCGATTTTTTTAAACCACTTTATTAAGTAAGTATTGAAAAGAGGATAGATGGGTAAAATCTACACACTTCTCAGAAAACAGTAGGCCTCAAAGTTAACAATTAGATCAACAAAATCTAATTATCTACCCTTGCCCTTCTATCCTCCTTTCATTATTTAATTTGATACAACTGTTTGGCACCAGTTTTCTTTAATTCCTTATGTAGGAATGTTAAGATGTGCTATTACATGTGGGTGTAGCTGTGTGTGGAGATGCATTTTCTTTCTGGTAACAAACCTTTAAAACCAATGTGAACATAATGTTTTTCCCCTTGATAAGGCGATTGCATAATTCACCACTGTAGTTGAGGTTGGCAGACCATTACATATTTGGCCCACAAGCACATTCTGGTCCTCTTGCATCCTCAGGGATTGGCATACATCCAGCCATTCTAGCATGCAGCTCATGTCTTATCATTTGGAAAATTAAATTTTGGCTAAAATTAAATTATACGCGACTAATATTATTGTATGGTGATACACACAAATATCAACTATATAACAATGGCATTGTTTTAGTAAATTACCAATCAATTTGCCTTATACATAAAATCTTTTTTTTTGTTTATGATTTATTAAAATTGGGCTTAAATTCAATTTGAAATACTACAAAAGTAATATGTATTGATAATACTAAAAATCAACTGTTGAATCTAAGACGAGTTTTTCTCCCAAATTTATTGCCTCAAAATCTAGGCGTCGTCTTAAAATCGCAGACTAAAGATTGGGTTATGCCTACATCAAAATGTAACAGTTTACATCTTTATTTAATATTAATACAGTAGTTCAGGGATACCTTTTTTTACGGATTTTATCCATTTTCACGGATTTTAAAGGCTTAACACAGATCACAGGGTATTTGGTTATTTTCACAGATTCTTAGGCTTTTTTTTTAAAGTTATTGTTAAAAATAACTATCTGCTGTGGCCTGATATAATAGTAGATTACTCGATACCACTCTTTAGTGTTCAACACGGTTAACTCCTCAAATGGTTTGGGTATAGTGATGGGCATAGTCTAATTGAATTGTATTTCGTTGTGCTGTTTTTGATTACTTTTCCAATTACTTCACTAAGATATTAAAAATTCACAAAAATTCCCAATAATCAAAATAGATTTAAAAACAAATAATGAATTATCAAATTGTTACGTATTTAATTCTTAAAACTTTGCCTACACAGCTAGCTCTTGTCAAGTAAGATGTGATGAGAAAACTCGAATCAATCAAACAAACAATTGATAATATATATTCCATTCACGGTAGGAATTACTCCCTGAAAGGTCTTTTTTCCTACCAATATCCTACTATATAATAGATTTCTGGTAGGGTAAAAGGCCTTTCAGAAAAATATTCCTACAGTGAACGGACTATACTTAGAGTTTACAATACAATTTTAGCGATGCCAAACTTTAGTTTTAATTCGTGAAACTCCACAAAATATCTAACTTTTAAATAATATCAAGAAAATTATTATCTTTGATTAGATGATCATTGGTTCCGAAATAATAAAGATTTTTGTTTAATTATTAGTTTTTTTAAGCTTTGCTGTCATGGCGGCTTACTTTTATGGTAATTCAAAGCAGACGTGTTCATTGGTTAGATTTTTTGTAACATGTGAAATGTTTATCATTTCCTTATAAAAGCAACAGTTGGTTGAATATTTAATTATTTATCCTTTGATTTCCACCTCTATCTCTTTAATTGATAATATTATATTATTTTGAAACTTAAAGTGTCACAATCTAGAAACTAGCGTGTTAATGATCATGTTCAATGTTTATATTTATGGGGAGTAAGGTATGTATGACACTAAGATTTTCACAAACGGTTATCATTTATCATAGTAAAAATTAACTTCTCATTGCCTTATGAAACTTTTTCAAAGTTACCCTTATGTAAAAGCAATATTGGTGGGGAAAAAAAGAAATTCCTTAGCAATCCTGCAACCCTAATAAAGATTTTAAGTCAACCCTAGGTGTTTTGTTTTGTAAATAAAAAAACAATTTGTTAACATAACAAAATAAGTTAACCATGAATATTATGCATTTCATTCATGATAAAATAAATACCACTTTTAAAAAATCTATCCAAAATCACTGAAAATGGGGGGCATCTTGGATTTGGTTAAATTGACTCCACAATTTAATGAGTATCAACTGAAGAATAAATTTTAAGTTTGGGAAGGTTAGCTATAGAGGAAGTGAACTCACATTTGCATGAAGCGAGAGTGGAAAACCATTTAGGGAAATCTACCCCTAGTTCACCCGAGTGAAAGTTGAACCTCAATCTTCTCGTCCTCGGCATTCTAGCTCAACACGAACCTAGTGTAGTTTTTTATTTAAACGTTTTTTTAAAACTATTTTTGAAACTTTTTTAATATTATGATTCTTATTTCATTAAAAGAAATTAAAATAATTTTAATATATATATATATTTGTTTCTATTTATATAAATAACCAGGAAAATGATATATTTTTTCAACCCAAGCTGGGCTCGATACTCAGGAGATTCATGAGAAACTCGCTCTAGATGGACTCGAAAGAAAAAAAAAATCTCTCGCAGACCTCTAATTTTTAATTTAAAAAAACTGAATTCCGACTTCGAGGGCTACACATTTGTGAACAGGGTCTACTAATTTATCAGATTTCAAACCTCTGCTTGCCATAGTTATTGCAACATTCTCATGACAAACTCTCTTTTATTAATATTACTTTTATTCTGATTTGATGTTTTATTAATTAAAAAACTAATTAAAATATTAAAATTCATGTTTTTAGGTTTACGTGTATGTGCACATAGGCTACTAATTTTTAAATGATTCATTGCCATTTACTCATTGTGTTAAACAACAGCTTCCAAATAGCTACAACTGCTCCACAAAACTAAATTTGAAAGTAAACTTTTGCAAGTTCATGTATAGAAATGAAAAATTATGTTGCTTTCAAGTTTTAAAATAAGTAATTCTTATTATTGGCTAGGCATTATAATTTTTTCCACATTCTTTTCAGTGTAATGAATTAAGAAGCCTTTCTAGTCTGTGAGAAACTGATTAAATGTGGGTTTTTTTTGTTCAAATGAATAAAAATATTATTTTGTAAATTGTATAAGCATGGAAATTTACATTTGTCTGAAAATACTTTGTTTGAAATTTACATATTAAATCTTAATTTTGTCTCTTCCAGACTAAAGGCCTCTTAATGGAAGGTAAGTTAAGAACTATTCTAAGTGGATTTGATTTTAATTTAAGGTCACTTGTTTTGTGCAGTTAACTTAGTGATAGATCACTGTATACCTAGTAATTTTAATCGACTTAAATGTGGTGAGAATGGTCATTGGCTAAATCATTGTAAAAAGCGGAAGTCAAATACACAGTACACAAGATTTTTGAATCACACCTTCCTTTTTTATACAAGCGCTGCATTTTCTTTTGTTTTTAAAAGCTTTTCTCAAAACATTAACAATGTATTATTTATTCAGCCATTAATAAATAATTGGTTTAGTATTAAGACTCAACCCAATAAATTCTCCTTAAAAGTGGGAAACATTTTTTTCTTACTGTTTTATAAAACTCTAGAGATTTATTCCATTAAATAAGTTTATGGACATGAGATTGTTAAAAACAATGTTACTGTTTTCTATCATTTATTCTTTGCTACGAGATGGGACTTATTTATTTTTGCAACAATTTTTTAAATGAGCACATTTAAAAAAAAGTTTAACTTTTATCTTTGTTCATATTTAGCATTTTGGATGCATGTTCACTTTTATGTAGCTTTTATGTTTTTGTAAAGTAGTGGTGTACATAAAGTTTATTAGGCTAAAACTATTTGGTATTTTATATCAATCTATAATAAACTTTTTTAAATGTTTGGTTTAATTTAAACTTGAGACAAACACATAAACATAGTTTAAAAAGTTGCATGTGTATTTTAGAAACTTTAAATATAGTATGTATGAAGAAGACTTTGAAATTTAAGCTAGGGGAATGATACCACAAAATACAGACTTACCTAAGAGTATGGAAATAACAATTCTTCCATTGATACATATTGAGAATGGTGTGAAAACTAGGTTTACTTTTAAAATAAAATAATGCAACATTGTTTTAAAAGATAATGAAGGAAAATACACTTTTTTTTATTTACAAAAATTTTGTATTTACAATTTTTTTTAAGAGGTAAATGTTAATGATTACTAAAGTTTCATTTAAATTTAATCAAGAATGTCTTGTCTTTAACCTAACTCTAACAGCCAAGTAATTTATTTTCATGCTTGTTACAAACAAAAGTAAATAAATGGTCATTTACTATACAAATCAATATTGAAAAATTTTAAGTATTAAGGTTGAAAAATAAACAAGATAGATTAAAATTGGGAATATTGTTTTTTTTAATGTGAATTTTGCTTTGATGCCAGCTATACTACACTAGTCTAGCAGCATTATAATTTTTTGATTTTGACTTCAATTTCTTGAATGACAAGACATCTTGTGAATGTGGGGAATGCCAGGCCTCCACCGTGGTTCGGATTCCACGTTAAACTGTAGGTCCTCCATTTCATCTCACAATCACCCTACCATTACACATTAGCGTAAGTGCGTATAACCCAAACGGGTAGTAAGACGCGGTGCTAATAATAATAATANATCAATATTGAAAAATTTTAAGTATTAAGGTTGAAAAATAAACAAGATAGATTAAAATTGGGAATATTGTTTTTTTTAATGTGAATTTTGCTTTGATGCCAGCTATACTACACTAGTCTAGCAGCATTATAATTTTTTGATTTTGACTTCAATTTCTTGAATGACAAGACATCTTGTGAATGTGGGGAATGCCAGGCCTCCACCGTGGTTCGGATTCCACGTTAAACTGTAGGTCCTCCATTTCATCTCACAATCACCCTACCATTACACATTAGCGTAAGTGCGTATAACCCAAACGGGTAGTAAGACGCGGTGCTAATGATAATAATAATAATAATAATTTCTTGAAAGTTTTTTATTTTACTATAACAGCAAAGACCATTTAAGTATACTCTGCGCCATAATTTACAATTGATTTTGTTTTGTTTTGAGTAAAATATGAATTAAAATTGTTCGTTTATTATAAACAAGTTCTCACTAAGATATTTTTTTCACTAATTTAAATAAAACTTAAGAATAATGAAAAATATATGTTGTATTCTTCAGATTTTAAGGGTGTCGCTAATCTATCTTTATAAACCATGTAACACTTTTTTTCTTACCTTTGTGCCCCCCCCCCTCCCCCTTAAGACACCAAGTAGACATTTTGTCTGACTCCTCCCCCGCCCTCCCTCCCCAACCTGTGTTAAGTAACTTTTCACATCATTACATCAAGAGTGACTTATTTTTACAGGGCAGCTCTTGTGACACCAAAATATTGATTCAGATCTCATTTAACTCAGAATTTAACTTTATCTATAGGTGTGTGTGTATTAACGGGCAACACGTAAATAACAATATTTTGTCAAAACAAGAAAAGATTTGTGTTACTGAACACTGCTATGTACCCCCCTGTCCTCCTCCCTCTCTACAGTGTTGCATGGTTTATTAATAGCCCCTAAGCAAGAATAAAATAAGTTTTAAATTGATTGAGTTAAGCTATTACATTTTCAAAAGACAGTTTTAGTACTATCATATAACTATGCCATGAATATTTGAACCATAATTCAAATTTATATTTAAGTTTAGGATTAAAAGTTCATTATTATAACCATATTTAATAGTTGGTGTGTGTTTTAGGGGGTCCTTCCCATTCTGGCAACTCAATAGTGAGCGGTCTGGTGCCAAGCTCTCCCATCATTTCTCCGGGGACAGTACCAATATCTACCGGAGCAATCCAGCCGTAAAACACTGTATCACTGACAAGAGAGCAATCGACTGTTGCTTGCTACGAGGGTTTAACTGGGTCACTTGGAGGACATGACCAGAATATGTGCGCCATTGTTTCCCTTTAACTTTGTTTTCTTTTTTATATATAAATCTTGGCGTGAAAATGAAAAGATAAATTTTCATTCAACTCACCTGACTGTATCAACAATTGAAATTTTCCTTAAAGTTTATATAAATCGCCTTTTGCCCAAACAGTCATTTTGTATGATATTCCAACCAAAACAGAAACTAATATAAAATAAAAAAATACCTTATTTTGCTAGCTATCCGAAATTATTTAAACCCTTAAAGTTAAGAGTGTGAATGTGTGATGGGAATGCAATATGTTTTCACTGACTAAAAGAAAAAGTACAGTGCTGGAAGCGAAATGTAAGTTATCAGTTTCCTGATTGGAAGCATGTGTACATAGTGAATCGGAAGCGAATAAAACTATTGAAACGCTGTGTGAAATTTTGACTTGAATGTGTAAGTCATGAATTGGACGTTATTTCTTTTAAATGCACATTCACATATTACCATCTGTCATGGACATTGATTTGTTGTTTTTGGTTAAATTTGTTGTTGTGATTGAATGAGAGTACGTATATAATCATATTACAAAAAACAAACTATAACATGTGTTTACATAGCCTTCTGGCCTGTTTGTTTCTTTCTACGCTGAACACAAAACTATGTAGCAGTGTTAAAAGTAAAATATTTTAGCAGCAATCTTGTTATGTCACAAGTCTCTTCTATATTTCATTATTATAATTAAAAAGGGGACTCTCGCCCACACAAAAATGTTATTTCACACTTGGTTATTCACTCCTTCATCCTCCAAATATGTACATTGCATAACAGGAGAAAGTCAAGTGTTGCGTGCTACCAGTACTTGAGATCCTGTTTCCTTACAGCCCTTTTCAAAACTGTTCCATTTGCTTGTTTGTCTGTTGCAACAAGAAGAGATGGACCTATGAGAAATGATAGGGCATAGAAATATACCTTTACAAACTGTATCAACATTTAAATTTCTAGCTTATTGAAAATCAAATTATTCACTTCAAACATCCTTAAAAGAAATCAATGCTTAAGGGTATACTACAAATGCCCATATCACTTTCTGGCTACTCTATTCTCACATATTTAATGCCCAAGATCATTTCTTCTCATCGTTATCATTATTTTCTGTGCTTTATTTTAACATGTCAATCATTTAATTATAGTAAATAAAGTGGGGAAACTGCAAAAAAAAATAATTGTGAAGCATCAAATTTTGGGCAAATAAGATATACATCTTTAAAAAAGGTTTAAGTTTGACTTTGCTTAAAATTGTATTTATATTTTATTATTACAATAAATTGCAAATATTTTTACTTGCTAAGCTTCTTAAATTGCTGCAATAATGTAAATCTGTATTTGTAATGCAATTATGGTTTTAAGTTCTTGTTGTTTCTCCACAGTGTATCATTAACAACTTTTGTAAAACATGGTCAGCAGAGATAACCCATGATAAAGGATACTAGAACTCTGGTATGGCGGCATGTCTATTATTTAACAATGGTATGGTATTTTATTTTTAGTAGCTGTAAAATTAGGGACATTAATTTTTTAATCGAATTTTTGTTTTTAAAAGTTACACCATACCTTAGTTCTTCATAAGAAAAATACGACTGAATTATTTTCACATTTTTAGCTAAATGTGGAACAAAATCTACCAATTCCATGTAAGGACAGCTGCTGTAAATGAGGAATATTAACAAACTAAGGGCTGTAATAAAACGTTTTTCATGTATAGGATGTGTACTTTGTTTACTTCCTAGATTTTGAGTTTTCATTTATTTTACCACCTAGTTTTCCATATTCTTGTTTTCAAAGGTGCCCCTTGTTAACCCTGGGAAGATAGCAAACTTAACTTGCATGTTTTTATTTTTGTGCTTCTTAAAATATTTGATTGAAGTGTAGTCGGCATTTTAAGTTTTCTATCTTTCAGAGTAAACACCGTGTAGATAAACTTGTTTCTTGGGATCTTTTACAGATATTAGTTTAGTTCCTTTAAATGAGCCATTTTATTAATTCCAAGGGCTGTAAATTTTTAGGTTTATTTGGCCATTTTGATTCTGAGCTTTAGGCCTCAGTTTAGTTCTCTCAAAAGCATAAATAATCAAACTTGCACTCGCATTATTAGATCTTGGTAAATATATAATTTCACAAACTTAATTATTTTGATGCATTTATATCTTCCTCAGGAAGTAGGAACAGGATGGGAAATGTGTAAAATTTAAAAATAATTTTTCACTTTCTGTTTTTATTTATCAAATTTATCATTTTAGTTTAAACTGGTTCTTCCCACTCATTCCAATAAAAAGAATAGTTAAATGGTTGAAGTTTATGGTTATTTGATCAGAGAGGGATCGAATTTGATAGTCTCAATTAAGCTAAATGCAATAATAGATGTTTAAAATATTAATAGGGTCAGGAAAAGGAACAAAAAGTTTTGATTTGATTGCAGTTTTAGTACTGAATAATTCATTTAAATTCTGCCCTTGTAAAAAGTTTTTGAAGGAAAATATTTTGTTCTCAAAATGTAAAATTAAAGGTGTTGAGTAAGAGTTTTGATGTCATTTAATTAAAAACTTAGTCCTTATGTGACTACTATGGTTATTGATTTTTAATAAATTATGTGTATAAATACCAATTTTAAGATTGACTAAAAAAAATTTAAATAAGACTTGTATGAATTTTAACAACTACTAACATCAAAGTTTTTAAACTATTTTGAATAAATGAAAGTGAGCCACAGTCTCATCCAAAATAATTTTCCAGCTGAGGCTGTGTTTTAGTTACTAAATCTCTCATATAAAGCGCTGTTACACTCCAAAAATATTTGCTTATCCAAATATTATTTATATAATAGCTATGTCTTTATGGAAATAAGTGTATTTAAGTGGTATTTAGTGCTTAATTTGAATTTTAATGGCCACCTTTTTTATCATAATTTTGTGCAAAAATATGTTTTCTTGCCTTAAAACTATTCATGGATAAGTCATCATGAACTTTTTCCAGCCTTTGGATGTGTCCGTTCATGGATAAGTATTTACTTCAATTATATGTAGACACCAATATTTCGCGAGTTATGTTTTTAAAAACTTTTACTTAGCACATTAAAATTGCCATAGATACATAATTAAACATAAATGTGACAGTTTTGACTGAAAATATTGACACAAAATAGGACAAAATTAAATCTATTCGCGAAATTGACGATCTTGCCATTTAAACGCGAATTATGGTCACTTTTTCAATCTAAACGTGAATAAATTATAAAGCGTTGCTGGCATTAGCAGCCATTCATTCTAAGGCTTGAACCCAAAAAATAAAAATAGTACCAACTGGACCAATATAATTTTCTTTCGAAAGAAAGTTTATTTCCCTCAACCAAAGACTTGCTTTAAAAAGTGTTAAAACTGTCTACCAAAACAGCCACATTGGGCACCCAAGGCAAGTATTTAAAGAATTAGAAGCCAAAAACAACGCCATGTCCAAGCTAGAGTGAGATCTCTCTACACATCATCTTTGGCTTCCTGATGACGTCACTTCCATCAGGTCGTTAGATATTAATATTGCGTTACTCGTAAGATCATTTTGTTTTTAACCTCTCATATTTATTTAATATTTAAACATGTCTAATGTTCTTTCCAGTCAACAAACTATTAGCATAAAAAAACAACCAAACCGATAAAAGGTGGACTGTATATAACAATGTGACAAGTGCTTACCTCTACTAAATAAGGTTCCGCGAAAATGTAGGTTTACCTTGTGGGTTAGTAAAGGAAGGAATAGGGAACAAGGTCGTTAATTCCTCGGCAATTCTCGAAGATTGGCAGTGGTTTTGTATCAAAGAGGCCCCTTTAGGGCCTGAAGCACAGAATCACACATAATGAAGAATTTGCAAAGCAAAAGCTGTGGACGTCATAGCCGACACCCAACGCGAACAGAGTCCCACACTGAACTGAACACAAAAAAGCAACCAACCACCTACCTTCCCCCTCCTTTCCACTCACAAAAAAAGGAGGGAAACTCAAAATCGGCGGGAACCAAAATAACAAGGAGCAATGAACACATACAAACTAATAAAAATAGGGAACTAAATCAAAATGAACTAGATTAAACACACTATTCCACAGAGGCTATTTTACCATATTAAATATGTACAGTTCAGAGACTGAACATCTAAAGTGTTAAATATTTTTTGGAAAAGAAGGATTTTATATATTTGATAAAGTTAAAAAATAATGATGTGCAAATGGTGCAAAATGCGTGTGTTTGAAGCATATTATTAGTGCCTTGCATAAACGAAAAAAAAGTAATGTTTCTGAATCAACAAAACAAGCAACCCTTGAAAATTCTCTAATAAAGTCTAAAAACTCAAAAGAAGACCGAAAGAATTCATTATGGAAGCCAATATTCCCATTGAAAAACTAGATCAACCTAAGCGAGGTTGGATGGATAAATATGTGAAAGGTAACCATTTCGAAGATATTTTTTTTAAATTCCCTTTATTATTTAAAAATCAAAAGTAAATAAGGGCCAATTATTTTCCATTCTTTTCTGATTTTATTTTCTTAATGACGAAATAGTGTTTTTTTAACACTTTTGATTATTTACTAAATTATCAAAAAAAATAGGTGAGATAGAAATGTTTGATTTGGGTTATTTTAAGATGTTTATCACACTTCGTCAACCAACATAGCCTAATATTAATTTGTTCTATCAAAAATTAGTATGCTTACAATCCGGTTTTAGGTGGAGGAGATCTCCCTAAGGCAGAAACTATAAGAAGTGTTTGGATCCCAAAAGTTAACCAAGGACAATGTAAGAAATCAGCAAGTTGCAATTCTTTGTTATGAGACAGCTGATAAAAAAGGACAGTGTGTTTTTGTTATTTTGTTGAAAACATTACGTGCTGATTCGAAGAAAAGCTTGTTTGTTGGTGCAGTTAAAGTTTTGCAGAATGCTTCAGCAACAGAATTTTTATGGGCACTTGTGGACACCATCACCAAGTATGAGATTCCTTATGAAAATGTAGTTTGGGTTGTGACAGATGGTACGTGTTACATGACGAAATGTGTGACTTCTTTGAAAGTTCTCTTAAGCAATGATTTTCTGCATATACAGTGCTGGGACCACAAACTTAATTTGGTTCAAAGAGCTGCCAGAGATGAATGTGTTGCTAAAGCAAAGGCTATATTTCTGAACACTCGAAAGAGAAAACATAATTATCTAGCATTTCTGAATGAAGAATACAGCAAAGGTGAAAAGTCTGCTAAACTATTTCCAATCCCAGTTTTAACGCGATTGAACTCTTGGTTTTATTCAGTGGTGTACCTCTGTCAATATTTGGTGGATCTAGTGGAATATTTTTCCACATTGGAGGACGTGACAGCAGCACTTGAGTACTTCCAGGATATGTAAAATGATAAGGTAACCCTAATGTTGATTGAATGCCAAGCAACATTTTTAATTGAGCACTGTTCTGAATTGGTGGAATTAATTACTATATTTGAAGGTTCTACCTATGCCTTCATTCATAAGCTGTATGGTAAAGTGACAGAGCTACAAAGTAATTTTAAACTGATTTCTGATATGAACTAAAGAGAAAAACAGGAAAAATTGAAAATTCTTCCAACTCTAAAACAAGCAAATGTCAAAAGTCAGTTTCAATCTTTAGGACGGCAGTGCCTTATAAAGCTGAATTCACTTCATCAGTCAGACCCATCCAAAACATTGATATTCTTTTTGACATTCGCTTGATTGGGACAAAACAAGTTAATTCTGATCTCTTCCAATCAGCTCGGAAAATACTATTTTTAAATCTTGCTCTGAAATTAATTTTCAAAGAGGATACTGTGCGTTGCAGACACAAGTGAGAGCTTTGCAAAGCAATAGTAAAAGAGTTGACATTTTGGACATATTGTGTGGACTGAAAGAAGATCATGAAGAGAGTGCCATCAACAGCATAAAAGCAATATGGATTCCGGTGTCCAATGTTGACAGTGAACGTGCATTTTCGGCATATTCCCACATTATGTCAGATAAGCGCACTAAATTGAAAATTTGGAAACAATGTTGTCTTTGTACTTTGGTGATTGACATGAAGCATGTTGATAAAAGGTATGGAAATTTTTGTCTTGTAAAATAACACAGTGCAAGTACTTTCCAAGCTATTTGAGTTAATTTATTACCATTACCTTAAAAAAAACTCAAGACTTTATACCGAAAATCAAGGTCTTACCCTTTTATTTAACGAAATCAAGTAGTTTTATTTACCGAAAATCATGGTTTTACCCTTTTATTTACCACAAATCAGGGTCTCTAATTATATGTAGTGGAGCTATGTTAATTAATAGCGCTTATTTGTGTTGTAAGGTAATTATAAAATAAAAGTGACTAAAGTTCCGAGTATCAATCTTAACAGAAGGTAAAGGTGAATTTAAATTAATAATTTGAATGAAAATGAAATAAAAACATTACATTGATAGACATTTTTGATCATAACTTAGATTTTTTCCCAAACAAATTTTGAGGAACATTTTTTCCATCAAGAGTTTCAATAACAACCGAAGTTTGGGATCCTGCACATCCCTAGTTCAAATACAGCTTTCATCAGCTAAAGTTTTATGCAAGAGTAACTTGCACCCTCAAGTAAACCAAATCATTTTTAAATAGGTACATTAAGTAATGTACTTTATTATTAACATCATAAAATAAAACTTAATGCTGTAAACAATAATGGGGGAAGGTAATATTCATATTTTTAATAAGAGATAGTTGAATATTCCTTTTAAGACCTGTAACGTTGTCTATCTCTTTGAGATCTACTCTCTCAGGAATGTTCTGGTATGACACAGGTAGTTGGCGTCTGATCTATGCTTTCAAGTCAACACCAAAGAAAAGAAGGGGAGACTACCGCATTGGCACCGAGTTTGGAGAGAACATTCTTCACATAGTCAAATTAATTCAATGCGTCACTTTGGATGGTTAGCATGGTTGCTAAATTAAGTTATCAAATGAAATTATTATTTAAAGGCAAGTTTTTACATTGTATTAAAAACTGACAAATATCTAAACAAAAGTATGACTAGTACTCAAAAGTGAGATCCAAGACAACTTTATTTACTCACTCATTTATGACATGTGACACTTGTTTATGGCAAAGCTAACTTAAGGTCAGTCATTGATTGTGAATCTAAAGGCTGTCAAAACCAAACCATGCTTGCTTACAAGACAGTGGCTATATAATTAAACTGTACCGACTATTTTATCTGTAGTGTCCTTGTGTGTGTAGGTGCACAGCCTCACATCCTACTTGTAGGGAAACGCAACGATGTATTAGCCAGCAAGGAAGTCTATAGTAGAGATACTGATTTATAGGAACATTTTATAATAAAGGAAATTGATACAATTAAAGAAAAAGGAAAAATAAACTACTAGGAATAAATTTGATGAAGAAAGGCCACCTAGGGAAAAAGGAAAAATATTGGAAGAATCCAATGCACAGAGGTGGCATCTTCTTTCTTCTATAGTAGAAGTAGTCACACACACACTTTACCACAAATAAAATAATATTTCGTCATTGTTGCCTTTATCAAACACAAAGAAGGAGAGAGTACTATTAACACACACAATGGATTACTTACTCCATTCTGAATTTTGAAAGAAACTCCTAGAAACACATTGATGATGATAATATTAATAATAAATAGGAAAATAATAATAATTTTTTTTTAAATAGTAATAATAATGTTAATTTGAAAAATAATATTATAGAAATAAACTCCTTTCTGTTGAGTAAGGCCTGGTGGTAATCCATTGGTGGGCCACTTCCCACTGTCTAAGTTGAGAACTGTTGTACTGTTTGGGAAATGCTCTTAATATTTTGGTGGTGTAGCAGGTTTGAAAGTCCTGGTTGTGGGTACCGACATGGAAGGGTACAGGCTTGTCTGAATCTTTGTAGTTTGTGTCAAAACGATGATTGTTCATTCGCTGTCTGAGAGAACCTGTAGTGAGGCCTATATATTCTGCATCACATGATTTGCACTGTAGTTGATATATCAAGTTATTGGTTTTGCAATTGTAATAACCAGGGATTTTATATTCCAATTTAGTTACCTTGCTGTTGAAGGATTTAGCTGGTAGGTTGATTCCACATGACCTGCAACAGGTGCTACCGCAGGGGTATTAACCTTTGGTAGTCCGTTTTTCTTCTCGGATTCTCTTGGGGGCAGGTAGTTTGGGATAGACTAGAATATTGTGGAGATTTGGTGGCCGTTTGAAAGTGACTCTTGGGGGTGAACTAAGAAGGTTTTGGGTCTGGGTAGAACTGGTTAAGAATTTATAATCGCTTTTAAGGATGGTGTTGATACTTTGTAGACCAGGATGGTATTAGGTTGCGAGAGGGATGTCCTCAACTATTTTTGGAGGGCCGTAGTCATCCCTGGAGAATGCTCTGGAGATTTGGTTGTCTACTAGAGGTTTGGGATAACCTCTACTTTGGAAATCTGGGGAGAGTTGTTTACAATATTCAGTTAAATCGTCGGGCTCTGAACATATCCATTTGGATCGTGTGGCAAGGCTGAATGGTAGAGACCTTTTTGTGTATGAAGGATGGCTGCTATGGTAGTGGCGGTATTGTTGGTGATTGGTGGGTTTTATATGTACAGTGGTACGAATTTGGTTGTTTTCAAGGAACAGATTCACATCAAGGAAGGTAAGACTATGATGTGATTTGTTGTGGGTGAAGTTTAAGGGGCTGCAATTGTTGAGATTATCTAGAAAGACGTCCAAGGATTCTTTGGAGTGAGGCCAGATCATGAAAATGTCGACGATGTAGCGAAGCCATAGATAGGGTTTGATGGGCTGAGAATGTAGAAAACGTTCTTCTAGTAGTCCCATGTAAAGATTTACATATGAAGGAGCCATGCGTGTACCCCTAGCTGTGCCCTTTATCTGTAGGTAATGTTAATCTAGAAAACGAAATTTGTTAAATTGAAGGATCATCCTAGCCCGCTCCACCAGAAAAGAAGTGGTAGGTTTGGACCCAGGAGGTCTGAGCTCTAAGAAATGCTCCATTGCTGACATTCCATGCACATGAGGGATGTTAGTGTAGAGTGCTGCGACATCAATAGTGACCATAAAACAGTTCGTTAGAAGATTTTGATTTTGCGAATTTTGTATGGATGAGGGAAGTTGTTTTACAATGGGTTGTAGGTGTGAATCAACCAGAGATGAAATTCTCTCAGTTGGGGAGCCGCAACCAGATACAATCGGACGGCCAGGCGTAGGTCTTATTTATTTGTGGATTTTAGGGAGGAGATACAGTGTGGGAGGTTTTTGTGGAAAGAGAAGTTGAATTGAGTTGGCGGTGAGATTCTGCCGGGGACCTTCTCGTTGTAGGAACTCTTTAATCTGCGCGTTGTTATCTTCAGTTGGGTCTTTTGTGAGTGGTCGGATAGCTGACTGTGCCTCTGTGATGTAGTTGGTACGGTTCAAGATGACTGTGGTGGAGCCTTTGTCAGCTGGTAGGATGATGATATCAATGTTGTTTTTTAGTGCTTTGATAGCTTTTTGTTCGTTGGTGTTGAGGTTCCGTTTCAAAGCTAGTGTCTTAAAAAGAGTGGATCGTCAATATTGGAAAGGAGGTAAGTTATGAACTGTTCCAGAGGGTGTTCCGAGGGTAGTGGCGGGGGGTCCCAATCTGAAGGTGGCTTTAACTTGTAGAGGGATAGAATTATGACTTTGTCAGGGCTGGTAGTGTAGGATTTGTTCTGGAAGAAATACAATCTCTTAAAACACGAAATGAATGTTCTGTCCAAGGGCCTCTCCTTTTCACCTCACTCCCTAGACATGGGATATGGGACATGGGACATAGACATACATCGTCGGCATTTTCATGATCTGGCCTCACTCCAAAGAATCCTTGGACGTCTTTCTAGATAATCTCAACAATTGCAGCCCCTTAAACTTCACCCACAATAAATCACACCATAGTCTTACCTTCCTTGATGTGAATCTGTTCCTTGAAAATAACCAAATTCGTACCACTGTACATATAAAACCCACCAATCACCAACAATACCTCCACTACCATAGCAGCCATCCTTCATACACAAAAAGGTCTCTACCATTCAGCCTTGCCACACGATCCAAACGGATATATTCAGAACCCGACGATTTAACTGAATATTGTAAACAACTCTCCCCAGATTTCCAAAGTAGAGGTTATCCCAAGCCTCTAGTAGACAACCAAATCTCCAGAGCACTCTCCAGGGATGACTACGGCCCTCCAAAAATAGTTGAGGACATCCCTCTCGCAACCTAATACCATCCTGGTCTACAAAGTATCAACACCATCCTTAAAAGCGATTATAAATTCTTAACCAGTTCTACCCAGACCCAAAACCTTCTTAGTTCACCCCCAAGAGTCACTTTCAAACGGCCACCAAATCTCCACAATATTCTAGTCTATCCCAAACTTCCTGACCCCAAGAGAATCCGAGAAGAAAAACGGACTACCAAAGGTTAATACCCCTGTGGTAGCACCTGTTGCAGGTCATGTGGAATCAACCTACCAGCTAAATCCTTCAACAGCAAGGTAACCAAATTGGAATATAAAATCCCTGGTTATTACAAATGCAAAGCCAATAACTTGATATATCAACTACAGTGCAAATCATGTGATGCAGAATTTATAGGCCTCACTACAGGTTCTCTCAGACAGCGAATGAACAATCATCGTTTTGACACAAACCACAAAGATCC
>CABFOV010002409.1:52796-71230 GCA_902141375.1 Timema poppense
CAGACAAGCCTGTACCCTTCCATGTCGGTACCCACAACCAGGACTTTCAAACCTGCTACACCACCAAAATATTAAGAGCATTTCCCAAACAGTACAACAGTTCTCAACTTAGACAGTGGGAAGTGTCCCACCAATGGATTACCACCAGGCCTCACTCAACAGAAAGGAGTTTATTTCTATAATATTATTTTTCAAATTAACATTATTATTACTATTACTATTTAATTTTTTTTTATTATTTTCCTATTTATTATTAATATTATCATCATCAATGTGTTTCTAGGAGTTTCTTTCAAAATTCAGAATGGAGTAAGTAATCCATTGTGTGTGTTAATAGTACTCTCTCCTTCTTTGTGTTTGATAAAGACAACAATGCCGAAATATTATTTTATTTGTGGTAAAGTGTGTGTGTGACTACTTCTACTATAGACTTCTGTGCTGGCGGCCGGGGCTTAAACCTCGGTCCCGGCACAGATTTATCTGATTACCAAACCCTTCCTTCACCTATGACAAGACATCTTGTGAATGTGGGGAATGCCAGGCCTCCACCGTGGTTCGGATTCCACGTTAAACTGTAGGTCCTCCATTTCATCACAATCACCCTACCATTACACGTTAGCGTAAGTGCGTATAACCCAAACGGGTAGTAAGACGCGGTGCTAATAATAATAATAATAATAATAATAATAATAATAATAATAATAATAATAATAATAATTCTACTATAGAAGAAAGAAGAAGAGGTCACCTTTGTGCATTGGATTCTTCCCACATTTTTCTTCTTTCCCTAGGTGGCCTTTCTTCATCAAATTTATTCCTAGTAGTTTATTTTTCCTTTTTCTTTAATTTTATCAATTTCCTTTATTATAAAATTATCCAGCCATTGGGCCACCTCATTTTTAAACGATTTATAGGAACAGTACACGCTCGCTCAGGGTAAGACTGAGCAACAGTTGTACTGTAAGCAGCGAATACTTTCATGTATTTGAGGTAAATCAATTATGGTAACTTGGTCTACTCTAAGCTAATTACTAAATGAAACTGCAAAACTAATATTGGAAAGATATGACATGCATCTGAGGTATGCATGTATTCATCCGTTACTATTTAACTAAAGTTTATTTAAAAACTAGTTTTGCTATAATCTCAAATGTTTAATTCTTTTAGTAGGTAAATTTAATATTAAAATATAAATAGTGCTATACTTTAAATTCATGAAATTATATCAAAACAACACCTTGGATTTAGGAACTATTCCATACTATTTTAGTGGTAGGTATCGGAACTTTATAAATAGGGACATGCAAAATTTGCATTTGTGATGAAGCGAATTTTTACACAAATTATGTTTTCATGCGAATAAAACAAATTCAAGCTTTATTTCTAAATAAACACATTTACTTTATAATTTGGCAAATACCACATAATGCAATATATTTTTCAACGTGGTAACACTGGTGATAGCGCTATGCCAGGGCTACCACTTGCACGGATAGTATACATTTTTTCTTATTCTGGTACAAAATAGACCACTGGAAAAATGAGTGTTTTCAGGATATTTAGGCTTTTTTTTTTTTAGGTTAGAATTAAGGGCCTGTACACATGAGGTATTTAACGCACATTAGCAAAAAGTGGTGAGCGTACACATGAAAACCTTTGACGTGTGTTAGCCCCCAGCTCACCTACTTCATCATCACAATGGAAGGTGAAGAGGTAACATTTATTTGGATACTCTATCGTCGCCATAAACGGTGTAAGCAAAGGCAGAGGCAATACTGGGTACATCTTATTTAAATGGATAAATTAACTCACGGTATGTTCATTACCCTTTACCCAATATGAACCAAATTTTTTTATTCTTTTAGGATGTCGACAATTTGTTTTATGATTTTATAGAATTAGCAAATTAAGGACGACTTTTCAGTAGAAACAATCACTCAACGGGATAGCATCTCAGCAAAAGAAAATCTCGTAATAACATTGAGGTAAGTGTATTTCATTATTATGTAATACATGTAAATTAACATTTATTTTGAAAAGAAAGAATATTAAAGATTTTTGTTGTTGTTAAAAAGATTTCTCAAAGAGTAATGAACTGTGTTGAGAGTTGAAGCTATAAGTTGGTGATTGGATCGGTGCAATAGATTTTATCTGTGCTGAATAAAGTCTCTTTGCTTAAGCTATTGTATTCTCTGATATGGTTAGTGCTGTGAATTATGGTAGTGGTGTGTGTAACTGGTTGCCGGAGCATTCATATAGCCTGAATTGTACTGACTATTTGGATACGAATAGTAACTATGAGAATAGGGATGCATTTGTGATTGACTATGCAGAGAAGAGAAATCCTGTGCCCGCTGAATAACCTCCAGTATTTCTATTTTTGTCTTCAATTGGCGTCTTTTGTCTACTTTTTGCAGATTTTTGTATAAAGAAACAAAAAAAAAGTTTGTCTTCATCCTGATTATTTTGTTGTTCTCTTTTTTCTCTTGCTAATAAACTTTTCTCTAAAATATCTGAAAATTGTTGATCCGGTGCATTTAATTTGACTTTCTCTCTGGTATTTGGAATTAGAGGTTTATCTGTTTGCTGGAGCCCGTTCCTGCTTCGGCAGTATCGTTATGAATATTAATCATGTGAATCCACGGCCAGCTGTTGATGTGATGGGGAAAATATAAACTGGTCGTTCATTCGTATTTTAATAGAGATACATGCTCATCGACCTGTGAATGTCTGTTTGGTCTTGAAGATTAACTCAGTACTCTTATCACATTCCATTAGATCTTCATTTCGATTGTGTATTTATTATGGAATGGAAGTGTATGATGATAATCAATTAGCGATTTGGAATAGTTTTAAGGAAGGTAATAAATTACTTCAATAAATTATTCGTTGTTTTTATATTTTCCTATGAAAGAGAACTTGGTTGCTAAAATCTCCCCGAGGAGGAATTGGGGATGTTTACTGAGGAGGTCCCGTGGGTCCGAGGATGTCTCGGGGGGTGTTTCCCGAGGAGGTCCCGTGGGTGTTTCCCAAGGAAGACTTGGGGATATTTCCCGACAACTGTTATAGAAGAGAAATGGAGATACACCCGTTTACAACTAAATCAGACTCGATAATGCGCCAAGAAGTGCCACAGTGTACACGGCTAGATCATGTTCTATTTTTTCCCGAGGAGACACACCCTAGGTACCACCTGGACCTACCGCGAGGCCTGTCAAGGTCTCGGAAACTGGCCACGGCCAAGGTCACGAAGCAAAAAACTCGACACATCCACCAGAATCACCTGAAGGCGTGTTCGGTTAGTAAGGGGAGCCATCGCGTGAGTGTTCTCTTTTTAAAAAGATAATACATTCAAATAATTGTCTGTTATTATATTATAATACTTGTGTAAAAAGATCTAACCCAAAAGAGGGTATTTGAACAAATTTCATCTTCATGACAAAAACGATACATAAATACAACGGAGCAGCAAGTTGTCCGGCAAAATATTTAGAACAGTGTTATTAATAAGTGGTACAACACCATTTTAAAATCATATTCGTCTCTTTAAGTTGGGAATGAAATTCTTAAAAAAAATCAGTAAATTACTTAGGCCCGGATTTGAACCGGGTCTAAGGGAGGGAGACAGGAACACAGACCCAAGACCCTCCACAAACTGTTGCAATATACGTCCTCCCCATTCACACTCCTCTTTTGGTTCTATAGATTTCAGTCGTTCTAAAATATATTTTTATTATTATTATAATGTCGAAACGTTAGAAAGCACAAATACTATAAAACATTTTTTTCAAAAATTGACCATCAGTCTTCAATTGATTTTTTTATTCTTAAAAAACGAACATACCGAAACATTCTTTTTTATCATGTATTATTATTATTATTAGCACCGCGTCTTACTACCCGTTCGGGTTATACGCACTTACGCTAATGTATAATGGTAGGGTGATTGTGAGATGAAATGAAGGACTTACAGTTTAACGTGGAATCCGAACCACGGTGGAGGCCTGGCATTCCTCACATTCACAAGATGTCTTGTCAGAGGTGAAGGAAGGGTTTGGTAATCAGATAAATCTTTGCCAGGACCGAGGATTAAACCCCGGCCGCCTGCATAGAAGTCTGACACCTTACCCCTAGACCGCCAGGTCACCCTATTTTATCATGTAAAACACTCTCAAAGCACGCGTTAAAAGAAACGCTATAACCTTTTTCGGAAAGTTTCCGTTTCAAATATTAGTCATAAAAAAAATTGTCCTTGAACAAAATTTCCCCATAAAAACTAGTATAGAGTCTTACTTTGCCATATCAAACAATCCTCACAAATATATTCTAAACCAATTCGTTATAGTCATTTAAAGAAATAATCGAATTTACAAAAATTAGTAATAATTAAACTCTTAATTTTGGGGCTAGAATAAAATAACAATACATCCTCGAGCTATGGCTATCTAACATCTGAATATTAAGTTCGAACCAAACCTATCAACGTGTTTAGACTCTAGCCCCCGGGTACACATAGAGATAAGTGCAAGACCCACATTTTTGGGTTTGGATGCACATGAAAGTCAATATTTATTAAAATGTCTGTACCGAATATGTTAATGATTAGCTTACTTTCTCTAGAGGAGACATTAAAATAACTCTGATAACATTTTTTATAAGGCCTTTTACCTACTGAAAACCCTCGATACCAATTTTTTAGGCCGATCAGTAAAATGGTTTCGGCACTAGTCCAAGATATATACAGACCGCAACGCGATTTTTTCTGTTTCACGGGCTATGAAACGTCAACATTTATCAAAATCTTGAGTTCGATTTTTTTAAGATCAAAATGCTTCTCTCTTCGAGGGCTCGTGATAAAGTAAATAATAATCGAGGTACGACCAGCTGGGACTAAAACCCCGACCTCCTAGTCACCAAAACCAGACTAAAGCTTGTTACCCACTAAGCACGCCGCGCCACCGAGAATGGATTTCCGTTGTGTTCTCCCTAGGAAAACAAACCCACTAAAGTGCGGCGCGGAAGCCGTGCCAGAAGTCTCGATGTTTCTAGAGCAGAACTCTTATCTTTCGTTGCACCGCGCTTGTATGTGCGGGGAAGACGTAAGAACCACGCTTTCGTGTAATTCTGACACCATTCGAGTTCAATGGTCAAGCGCCAGCATACCTCGTAATAAAACACGCGTTAATTTGTGTTGTGAATTGTGATCATCCTGTCTTTATTTCTCACTTAAGTAAAATGAACATTTATATTGAAAGATATTTCAACTTAATCACCATCGAGCAGCATGTTTTCATTATGTTTTCTCCCATAGATTTAATTAATTAAAAATAGAGAAGAGAAATTTTAAACAAAATACACATGTTGGCTATATGAAAATAATTGCCTTATTGCTACAATTTTTTTTCTCATTTTCCAACATTTTAATAAATAATACAATAATATTTAACACCACGTCTTACTAACAGTTCGGGTTATACGCTTTGAGTACTAATTACTCTAATGGATTAGGAATTGGGAAGGTTGGATTAGAGGAAGTGAACCCGCATTTGCGTGGAGGGAGAGTGGAAAACCATTTAGGAAAAACCACCCCCAGTTCACCCGACCGAGATTCGAACCTCGATCTCCCAGTCCTCAGCAGTCGTGCTCAACACGACAAGCGCGTTAGCCAACTACGCCACCGAGGCGGGTAACATTTTAATAAATATATCACGTTGTAACCAAGTAAAAACGTGTTGAGTAAATTTAAATTAAAGTTAGCTACTTTCCTGTGGAAGGCGCATGGAATGTTCCACTCAACGGCTCAGAGCGACGCGTTACATGGGTGGGTCTCCTGTGGAAGGCGCATGGAATGTTCCACTCAGCGGCTCAGAGCGACGCGTTACATGGGTGGGTCTCCTGTGGAAGGCGCATGGAATGTTCCACTCAGCGGCTCGGAGCGACGCGTTACATGGGTGGGTCTCCTGTGGAAGGCGCATGGAATGTTCCACTCAGCGGCTCAGAGCGACGCGTTACATGGGTGGGTCTCCTGTGGAAGGCGCATGGAATGTTCCACTCAGCGGCTCAGAGCGACGCGTTACATGGGTGGGTCTCCTGTGGAAGGCGCATGGAATGTTCCACTCAGCGGCTCAGAGCGACGCGTTACATGGGTGGGTCTCCTGTGGAAGGCGCATGGAATGTTCCACTCAGCGGCTCAGAGCGACGCGTTACATGGGTGGGTCTCCTGTGGAAGGCGCATGGAATGTTCCACTCAGCGGCTCAGAGCGACGCGTTACATGGGTGGGTCTCCTGTGGAAGGCGCATGGAATGTTCCACCCAGCGGCTCGGAGCGACGCGTTACATGAGTGGGTCTCCTGTGGAAGGCGCATGGAATGTTCCACTCAGCGACTCGGAGCGACGCGTTACATGGGTGGGTCTCCTGTGGAAGGCGTATGGAATGTTCCACTCAGCGGCTCAGAGCGACGCGTTACATGAGTGGGTCTCCTGTGGAAGGCGCATGGAATGTTCCACTAAGCGGCTCGGAGCGACGCGTTACATGGGTGGGTCTCCTGTGGAAGGCGCATGGAATGTTCCACCCAGCGGCTCGGAGCGACGCGCTACATGGGTGGGTCTCCTGTGGAAGGCGTATGGAATGTTCCACTCAGCGGCTCGGAGCGACGCGTTACATGGGTGGGTCTCCTGTGGAAGGTGCATGGAATGTTCCACTCAGTGGCTCAGAGCGACATGACGCACTGTACTGGGTGATGGATATTATTACTACCTATAAAATAATAAGCTGTTATCAATGTTGCCCGCAAAAAAAGTTAGTACCTTTCAATGTTGGTCCAAATGTTCAGTTTTTATAAAATCAAGGTATATCTTATCTTTTCCGCTGCGGCGCTGGGTAGACAGACATGTTTTTAAGTGTGGTTGAAGGGAGGACGATAAAAGTCCAGCGTTTTTGCAGTTTTTAGAGCAAAACAATTTTTTTATTAAAGCAAATAAAATATTTATCCATTAGAAATATAGAGTTTAGTTTTCTTCACATGGTAATATCAACAATAATTATTGTTGAATATCTGTCAAGGGTGACCTGAAATTTAATGAAAACTTTTTCTCTTAATTTAAAAATTATGTCAAGGCCATAGCCAGCCAATAATTTGGGAGGGGGGGGCGGAGGTTGGTTGACACATCCCCCATTTGCTGGAAGCTAGAAAAAATTCTAAATGATGAACAACTCTAGAAGCTATCTGAAGTTTTCTTTATGGCAACATAACCCACCAACTGCCGAAGGCTAGGAAAAATTCTAGATATTAGACAACTCTAGAAGCTAATTGAAGTTTTTTTTTGGCAAAATAACACCATAACTTCCGAAGGCTAAGAAACTGTATGGATATTAAACATCTCTAGAAGCTATATCACGTGGTTATTTTTGGAACATAGCACCATAATGGCCCAAGGTTAGGAAAAATTCTAAATATTAAACATCTCTAGAAGCTCTCTGAAGGGCTTTATATGGTTACACAGCCCCCAAATTTGTACTTGTATCTTAATTTTAATATTGTTTGAACCATAAATAAAGTCATATATATTTTGTTTATAAAATTTCGGGGGAGGGAGCGGTTGAACCCCCAAATCTCCCCCTGGCTACGGTCTTGATACCTCTACGCTCATGATAGATATTCAACAATTATTGTTGATTTCACCATGTGAAGAAAATTAAACTCTATATTTGTACTGAAGGACTATTTTATTTATTTTGGCCATAAAAATGTTTTTCTACAAAAACTGCAAAAACACTGCTCTCAATTAACGTTCCCTAAACTCAAACCAGTGCTAAGTACACACCAAATGCGCAGGGTCTCTCTTGTATTAAATGCACACGTCATTCACAGCACATAACAATTAGATCGTTACATTAAACCAAAGGGAGCCACACCTATGCATGCACTTGGAAACTAGTCTCAAGGTCAGCCGAATTGTGATAGGAGGAAAATAAAATTACCTCAGCCTAATAAACAACCCTTCTATCCCTAAACTTCAAGAGGAGACGTAGATATAAATACCCAGCATTCGTCATCAACCGCGTAACTACTCCGGTAGAAGAGGACATCGAGAATATTGGAGACATCAATCAACCTATCATCAACAACATCAAGTGTTTGGTGAGTTCACTCTTTTAAGCTACTGAAGGACTATTTTCAGTGGAAGGACACTATCTTAATAGGTCAACTTTCACGTACTCATACGCCAAGTCATATGATCTTCAGCTATAACTTGTAGTAGATATTATCAATACCAATAAAACAACGTTAATAGAATATCAAAATCTGTATTTTCTGGAAATCCCTTCGTATGTAAATTGGACCAGCAAGTTATTATTGACTCCATATGTATTAATTTACTTTTGCTATGAGTATTTAAAGTTCACCTTATGATCCAACTTATTACATAAGCACACGACCTACAAACTACAAATTAACGTAATTCTATAATTCCTCACAACACCTAATCTTCCGGTAATACATTCAGCACTGTGCCACAAATCCTATTTGAATCCTCTGAACTGCCCTGCGTCTATGTATTTTCCTAGAGCACGTTTTTCAAAAATACCAGCTTATCAAACACTCAAAGAATTAATCTGTAGCCATATTCTAATTAGTTTTAAACTTAGGGCCAGTTTCATAGTCAAACTCAGCACGGCTCAGGTGTGGTGCTACACTAAGTACATGACGACACCTACCTAAGCCAGTGTGGCGGCACTCGAGGCTTACTAAGTCGGAATGAGAAACCGACCCTTAGATACACACATAAGGATCAAATATTTGTGAGCAGTTTCTACGCCAGTAATAAAAACCTAGTGTCATTTTAAAACTAATTAATAGTTACAATTGAAACTTTTGAAGCTAAATTTTTTAAATTACTTTTTGGGTGAGAGAAGCTGATTGACCCTACTTGAAATGTTCCCGTGTTTGGTTTAGGTACTTGCTGGGGGGGTTTATATCGTTGTAGTAGCTCAGTCGGTTGCACATTTGCCTACTGATCTGTTTCCTTGGTTGGATTCTTAGATTCCCTATTAAGGCCGAAATATTGACATTGTTAAATCGGATTTGTTCAATATAATTAAATGGTACCCACTTTCGTGGCCACGTGGTCTAAGGTGCTAGTCTCGCTATAAAATATACAACCGATGACGATGATATGGTTCTATCCCGGTCGGGTGTACTGAGGGTGATTTTCCTCAACGGTTTCCACCACGCTTTCCATGCAAATGTGGGTATCTTTCCTCTAAGTTTAACCTTAATCATCCCTAACCCATAAGAGTAATTAGTACATAAGCGTACACCCCGAATCGGTAGTAAGATGCGATTATGTAAAAAAAATAATTAAATGGTACTTTTTGACACTCGTATAGTATTTACTCATTTTAATTACTCTATTAGGTTAAGAATTAGGAAGACTTACTTTTTTATTAAATATGTACTATACCATAATTTTCGTGGAGCAAGGATGGGAAACCATTTAGAATAAAAACATACTCAGTATATTCAGACGGAATTAAATGGTAAACAAATATCTAAAAGTCCAGTTGCTATATTTGTTCTAAAAGTATCTGTAATTAGCCCCTAAAAACCTTAATATGTAAAAAAATACTATTTTTATTATCTTATATAAAAATATAAGTATAAAAGAAGCTTTTATTTAGTCTGTGAAGCATCGCAGCTTGAACTAGAACCTTTTCGAATACTGGTATGTTACTTTAGTTATATAAGTAAACCATCTGTAAACTATCTAGATGTAAACGTTGTTTACTTTGGGTGTTGTTGTATTATTCTAGCCCTTTATAAATTATATTCATAAATCAGAGGGCTGAATTTATTTTATTACCTAAATATGAACACGCTGAATAGTTTAAACGTTTGTAAGGATTATAAGTAAAACTATCTAAAGAAAGGGATAGGTGGCGTAGTTAGCTAATGCGCTAGTTTTGTGTTGAGCTAGACTACCGAGGTTGAAGAGATATAGGTTCGAATCTCACTTGGGTGAACTGGTAAGGGTCTTTCCTAAATGGTTTTCCACTCTCTCTCCACGTGGGCTTACCTCCTCTATATTCAAACTTCCCAATTCCTAACTCATTAACGTATTTAGTACTTAAGCGTACAATCCAAATGGGTAGTAAGATGCGGTGCTAAATAAATAATATAAGTGCAGTACTTTTGTAAGTGCGGCAGTTAACTTTAGAGTTCCTAATGTCATATCACATGCCAATCAACTCTGCTATACATTCGGCTGTAAATCGTAAATTTACACGAACACTATTATACGTGGATCATTTATGATTAAACATTAATGGAGATAAAGATTTGATAGACGTTATTAATACTGAACATTGTTGAAATATTAAATGTATTTGGATAAAAACTGCATTGAAAATACCATTTTTGATCATTTTAGAATGGCTTCACTGAGGAGAATTGTTCACAAATCTTTTTGTTTTGTTTTAATAAGGATATAATGTAATTATTAACAATAAACTTTGTCGCATTGTTCCACATTGTCACAGTGGCAAATGTCGAGTAATCATTCAAATACGAATGCACTGCACACATTTCTGGTCTTTTCTTCTCCCTTAGCGTATAACCCGAACGGGTAGTAAGACGCGGTACTAAATATTATTATTAAATTCTTCTCCCTTTTACTCCCATACCTCGCACGAGCCGGGAGCTGAGTTGAGCCTGATATGAGGAACGCTCTTAAGTAATCTCAGCAGTTCTTGAATATTGGTCCTGCCAAATTTCCACTATTCCCATGACAAATATTCAATAACTATTCATATTAATATGTGTAGAAAATTAAGCTAGACTTAACTATGAAACAATATTTTATTTGCGTTGGTCAAAATGTTTTCATTTTAGATATTACAAAAATAGTTTCCTTAACTAGCGTTCCATTCCATCCTAACTTAAGAACTAATCTCACTCCACAGATAACACCTCACTTAGGTGGGTAAAACAGCTCGAACAATACGTCACACCATGTTGTGATTTTATGTATTAATACTAAAGAAAACGGTAAATTTGACGAAGTGAAACCATTTTATCATATTTTAAAATTCACAAAAAAAAACCACTTAAAAATAGTTATTTAAAATTAAAAAATACTAAACGGGGGCCCAATATTACCATTTCCCAGTGAATAATGCATAATTACGAATTTTAGAACGTTTTATAGTTCGAGCGCAATCTTACAACTAATTGCCTGGATAATATAGACCGCGTGATGACCCACAGCTCATATGAAAAATAGGGACTACTGGGGAAGAGGTGAAAAAGATTTGGATACCAACTATGAACTCACTCTTACTTACGTAGCAATGTATTTACACATTTTATTTCCAATATAATTAAATATAAACAATTAATGGGTTTGTTTAGTAATAAAATATAATAGAGCAATCGAATGTTAATAACGGTAGCGCCTAAAATAGTTTCAGCCGGCTAAGTGCAGAGCTTACTCGTATTACACATTGCCTACACTGCTAATAGTCAAAGGCGCGGCGGCGTCACTTAGTTGGTCGAGAATTAAAAACATTTGCGAAAGTTTATTTGATTGTAAATGCTCTTCAGTGATAGTGACATATTGTAGAGCAGTCCAAGCTACTATCAAGATCTACACACCATACACACACCTCAAACCGTTAATTAAATATATCCCTGGAAGGAACAAACCTAATCTCTGAATCATACATTTTCAACCCAACCATAACATTGACCATTTTAAATTGAATAATATTCTTTTAATATGTTTTGGTTTTATTTTCACAAAATATTTATAAAGATTTATTTAACATATATAAGTAAAGTATTCAATGGAATTAAACCAGTAAAATAAAAAAGTTAGCGTCTCTAATTGAAAACTATAATTAACTCTTATACTTATTAGTTTTAATCTCATCAAATAGATACAATAGGTTATACTTGTAGTTTTAGCTTAGATAAATAAAATGCGCACAACCTTAACAAATATTAGTACGCCATGTAAATAAATAAAATGAAACTCCCAAAAAAGGTAAACACTAATTGCGACATATCGCTTCTTATTTATCAAGATAATATTGTTCTAATCAATAACAGCTGTTCCCCTTAGTTTTAGAACTTCTTATTGAAATAATTTGTCATAAATCAATTACGAAATGTCTACAAACACATAGGCTACTCATATGAATTCTAATTGATAAAAATAGAAATCAATTGAAAGAGCAAGGGTAAGCCAATTTTTTTTAATTTGTGAAATAAATTATGAAGATAATATATTTGAGTTTACTTGTCATAAAAGTATATGGTTTAAATAAAGGATTGTGATAAATTAAATTTTGAATAAAAATTAAACTATAATACTAGACATTATACACACACATTAAAAATGTGAGTCAAAGCAACACATACATAACCAGAACAAAACATATTAAGTACATGTATTAAAGAAATGAGTCAAACTTATAATAAAGTGTATAGTATTGATAAAATACAATAAAGTTAATTACAATGAAGTTAAAGAGTTTGAGAAATGATGCCTATTCCTTTATGAAAACTTGTAAGTTACTTGTTCTTGTATTTCAGGAAATTTATGATATCACAATTCAATAACTACAAAATATTAAAGAGACATGTGTCCAAAAGATATAAGAATATTAGAGGAACAATATAATATGGTGTAAAAAGATATATATAATTTTAATTAACAAAAGTGTGATCATAAAGATATAAAGAGGTTAATAAAAGTTGAAATCTATTCTTATCTGAGAGGTTTAATGCCCTTAATCCATTTTTTAATTCTGGAGTGAGATTGTCACGACATGTTTCGGCGCTGCAATGGCGCCATCCTCAGGTCTAGATGAGAAAAACAGTTAACGTAAGTTGTGAAACAAATATTCAATGTCAGATAAGAATAGAATTCAACTTTTATTTACTTCTTTATATCACACTTTTGTTAACTAAAATTATATATATCTTTTTACACCATATTATATTGTTCCTCTAATATTCTTATATCTTTTGGACACATGTCTCTTTAATATTTTGTAGTTATTAAATTGTGATATCATAAATTTCCTGAAATACAAGAACAAGTAACTTACAAGTTTTCATAAAAGAATAGGCATCATTTCTCAAACTCTTTAACTTCATTGTAATTAACTTTATTGTATTTTATCATTACTATACACTTTATTATAAGTTTGACTAATTTCTTTAATACATGTATTTAATATGTTTTGTTCTGTTTATGTATGTGTTACTTTGACTCACATTTTTAATGTGTGTGTATAATGTCTAGTATTATATTTTAATTTTTATTCAAAATTCATTTTATCACAATCCTTTATTTAAACCATATACTTTTATGACAAGTAAACTCAAATATATTATCTTCATAATTTATTTCACAACTTAAAAAAAAATTGGCTTACCCTTGCTCTTTCAATTGATTTCTATTTTTATCAATTAGAATATATATTGTTCCTCACTACAACTGATTATGTTTTTTATGAATACTCATATGGAGATTAGCAATTTAACAATATTTTTGTGGGTACATTACTTACAAAATAGCTTAACTCTTTAACAGAACCTAATTCCCAGGCCATTAGCTCATCATTGTGAAAAGGGAATCCCCAATTTAACATATTTTTTTTGTCCATTTCAGTAATCCAAACCGGGACCCTTAACTCAATAGACAGACACATTACCGACCAAGCCAAGGTGTCTGAAAACGGCTTACTGTCCCCTAGAACAGAATGCTTGTTTAAGCTGAGATGTTTTTCTCAACTAATTTTAGAACAAATTAATTAGAGAATGATATTTTTTTTCTCTCCTCTTCTGACTATACGACAGGAATGTACGCATTTAAAAACAAAAATAGATTAAGAACGAATAAGGAAGAACTTAAAATAGATGTACGCGCATTTGAGAAGGAAAGTGTACAACTATTTAGTAAAATAAAACCTCAGTACACTTGGTCGAGATTCGAACCCTGACCTCCCCGTCACTGGCAAACCAGATTAGATTAACTTGCCAATTAATCCTCTAGTTCACTCACGCAAAGCACATTATTTTAACAAATATTGTTTGTTAGTTTACGTTGAACTGGAGCATTATAATATTTGCAATAATACTACATTTCCAGTATATCTTAGAAAACTCCCTTCATGTACCCTGTAAGGTAACTGTTATTCCTTGACTTATCAAACTTTAAATCTATCTTGTAATCCACGCAAGGCCGTAGCTAGCTAATAATTTCAGGGGGTTTGGTGGGCACATGTCCCAATTACCGGAGGCTAGAAAAAATGATAAATACTAAACACCTCTAGAAGCTCTCTAAAGTGTTTTATCATGGTAACATAACCACCTAACTGCCGAAGGATAGGAAAAATTCTAAATATTAAACACTTCTAGAAACTCTCTGAAGTGCTTTTTAAGTTAACACAGCCCCATAATTTGTACTTGTACTTTAATTTTGATATTGTTTGAACCATCAATAAAACCATATATATTTCATTCATAAAATTTTGGGGTTTTAGAACCTCCAACCTACCTACCCCCTCCCCTCCGACTACGGCCTTGAATCTACGCCTTATTGGAAAAGTGCAAGGTAAGCTTCAAGATTAAACGAAGAGTAGGACTACGTAAAATTTACAGTACATTTGCTGAAAGAATAGTTGTTTTACTTAGCACTTCACTAATCCATTTATTTCAACTAAATTAAAGTGTATAGCAATAAAGGTATTTAAAAATTAGTCTATATTTTGGAAGTTATCATAAAAATACAAATTTAGGTGTAGGACCAATTTATTCAATGAGTAGATGTAGTATTCTCAATATTGTTCTGAGCAATATAATATTCATGTAGAATTTGACATTATAAAACACTACAACTATCATACATTTAAGAGCATTAGTCCAATAGTCCTCTTACCAGCGTAATGTCTATAAAATCAATATATTTATTACTGATAGACTGCACATCAAATCTGCCAGTAAAACCAAGTTGTCTATTCTAATTTTTATAGCAGGAGTCTTTTATAAAATATAAACATTAATAATATTCTACTATGTTATTAGTGTTATTTTATAGTTGATAATAATTTAAATAATAAATGCTACCGTTGCAAATCACGTTAGTTGGCATATAAATAAGGAATATAGTTGATTTTTTAACTCTCAGGGGTAAGGTGTCAGACTTCTGTGCTGGGGCTCCGGGGTTCAATCTTCGGTCCCGACAGTTTTATCTTATTGCCAAACCCTTCCTTCACTTCTGACAAGACGTGTATTAATCACAACTTGTAAATGTGTGGAGTACCAGACCTCCACCGTGGTTTGGATCCCACGTTAAACTGTAGGTCCTCCATTTCATCTCACAATCACCCTACCATTACACATTAGCGTAAGTGCGTATAACCCGAACGTGTAGTAAGACGCTGTGCTAATAAAATAATATTGTACTTCAACTCGTAATACGTATGTATACCTATAGTGATTTCACTGCCCCAGTGATATATTTGTCGAGGCCGGCTGAGAAGTGTTCCCGTATGCGCTGTAAGGGTACGGCCATACTTGCAACCTGGTCAACGCGATCAAGATTTCATGGTCTGGATGTCAGTTAAATGGAAGACCCAAAGTCACTGCCGCTAATCTGTAGTCACGTAGTTTGGAAACCCTAATATACAGGGTGGCCCACGGAAAAGTATCCCGCCTTCTATATCCAGCAGGCACCTCACTCTTAATTGGAGATCATTCCCATTCCACCCATATTTTTACATAAAGATTGAGCAAGTGAACTCTTGTCTAAAGATTTATTGACTCATTCTTCATGTCACTATATGGGTGGAAGGGGATTGACCTCCTCCAATTCAGAATGAGGCACCTGCTGGATATAGGAGGTGGGCTACTTTTCCGTGGGCCACCCTGTATAACAATGAATTTCATGTTGTCATCCTGGTAGCGTAGTATTTTTGGTCGCGCCGTCTAGGGCGCACGTTTGGCCGTAGCCTAAGTGTCGTCGTCGTCGTCCCCCCCCCCTCCCGCCCTCCCGTCTGATTGTTGCAGGTCGTAATTTTGTTCGCCCTGTTCGCTGTGACCGCCAGTTTTCCCGCCGACAACCCAACCTCCGTGGTTAAGGAAGGTCTTAGGGGAGTGGAGACGGCGTACATCGCCACACCTTACGCCACCTAAAGCTACGCCGTGCCCTCCGTCGTGTACCCGTGCGTTACGTACGTGTACCGTCGCTAAGGGTCCCGCCCCTTCCCGCCATGACGATCATTCACTCATCAATCAGGAGAACGGACCATCGAGCGTTGCTTTTTAGAATGTATTCCCTCCCTCCTTAAGCAGCCAAGGCCTTGGTATTCATCCCTACTGTCTGATATAGGAGCACTGTACATTTCTCTTAGCAACAATAAACGTGTTTTATTATTTTTACGTCATGCTCAAACTTATTTGTTTATTTTAAAAAAACTTTCTAAGCTGATTTTACTCGTACTAGCAATGATATAATATAACAGAAAATAGTGAATAGTGATTTTTTTGGTAAAATTCACTTTTTTGTTCCTTATCAGAACGACCCAGACTCAAACCTCCACAAAAACAAAAACTTTTTGTGCATTTAATAAACTAAACCATGTTTTATTTAGATCTTAAGAGCTCGTCTCATGCCACGGATAATTCCTTACTTAGGAAGGAAATACAACTTGAACCAGGTGTCACATGATAGGGAGCTTTATGTATGCTACTTTAGAAAACAATGGAGTTGAGACCAATGAAACAGTTTTACCATTTAAAAAAATAACCTTAAAAATCAATTATTACATAGTCTTAATTATTCTTATTATTCTTCCTCTTCTTATTATTATTATAGTCCCAATTTCGCTGTTATCAAATGAAGAACTAATAAAATCACACTTCAATGAGGTTTTTGTTTCGAGGGTAGTATTGCAATGCTGCCTGCTTGTACTTTAGAGCCTGTACTTGGAACGATTAACAAGATTTTGATGGTCGAATGACCTTAAGGTGCCATGTAACGAAACACAAATTAAGGTTTATATTTTTGCAGTTTTTATGACAAAATACATTTTTGTCCAAATAAATAAAATATGGCTACAGTGGATAAAATTAGTTTTATTCTCTACATATAGTTAGTAATCTCTACAGTTATTGGATACTTGCCATGATTATGGTGATATTCGAACAGAAATTTTTAAATTAGTAGAAGAAAACCGGGTCAAGTTACGTAATGCTCATAGCATATATTAAAAAACAGAGAAAATTAAACTAATCAATGTAACTATTTAAGAATTATCTTATTTTAAGAAAAACTCAATGTCTTGATCTCGCAATCGAGCTATACTGACCGAACGGCCGCCACTGTTAGCGAAGATGGTTGTTTTATCTGTCCAAAAAAGTATTTTGCCATAAAAATTAAAATAAATAGAAACATTCAACACGCATTCCTTCCCATCCCCCATAAAAAAAGACTAGTTTTATCATAGTATTCTGTTCAGTCATTTCGACTGTTTTGTTTACGACGACTACATCAGAGTTGATTTCGGTGTCAGCATGGTTGGTCTAAGGCAGTAGTACTCTCGTAGTAGACTTGACTGACGAAGACGGGGAGATCGAGGTTAGAATCTTGTTCGGGTGTACAGAGGGTGGTTTATTCAAAATGGTTTTCCACTATCTCTCTACATGTAAATTCAAGTACACTTTTTCAAAATTCCACCTTACTCGTACCCAGCTCATTAGCGTAATTAGTACATAAGCGTATAACCTGAACGGGTAAGAAGACGCGGCACAATATATATATATATATATATATATATATAGAGTGTTGAACCTTGTCCCTAAACACACTTTACGAGCTTCGAGTAATTAAGGTCAAAAACTCTCTTAGACCGTTTCTTCATGTCCCTCTCAACCCCCATTGACAAGGAGATGAAGTTCCTATGAAGGAAGGGGGAGTGAAGGGGAGGATTATTGAACTTAGTTTTTAAAATATAGCTTTTAACCAACATTTTAGTTTAAATTATATTCTGAAAATTGAAAAATGACACCTGGGCACGGGAATCGAGACCGGGACCTTTGGCTTAGTACGCCACTGCTCTAAACACTGAGCTATCCAGGAAGCGTCCCGTGCTCATGGTCATTTTTCACTCATATTTTAAGGCAGAGTCTGTGATGGACGTGTGGAAATCGTCGGCTACGATTCCTGGATAGCTCATTGGTAAGAGACTTGGCGTACTAAGCCAAAGGTCACGAGTTCGATTCCCGTGTCCAGGTGTCATTTTTCAATTTTCAGAATATGATATATAGATGGAGAATTCCTCACTAAAAAGCATAAATAATAGCTTTGGCTATTATATTCTTAAATTATATTACTAATCATTAGAGGGGGGGGGGAGAATGTGA